>JAXDDX010000508.1:0-45123 GCA_034670405.1 Hoplostethus atlanticus | reverse complement strand
TTGAGCAAACAGTTTAAAGTCATCAGTGAGCAATAGAGATCTGAATCTGAAGGTAGGTAATACTACTGAAGGTAATACTCCGATAACAGAAACTGTCACACAAACAGTATGGTCACAATAAGAGCGATCATAACATGAATAACACACTAACTCTTTCGATTTACTGGGGCATTTATTGTTGTATGTGTAAACGCCTGAGTCAGTTTTCTTTCTTACTTTTTTTTTTAACAGCGTTGTTGTCATAAAGGTCACCAGACTCAGCGATCTGGATGTTGGATTTACAAACAAGACGGCATCTTCTGCTTTCAGACAGCATTGGAAACAAGAATAGCGTTAAAAGGATGAAGAAATGATGAAGAAAAAGAAAAGGTGGTTCCAGCATTCCAGAAATCGCATGCCTTTGGAGCACGCCAGTGTTTTAATCAAAATATTGTTTTAAGCTGATTAGACTTGGTAATTGGAGTATTGGCGTGCATGTCAATGTACTCAAAGAGATTGAAAGAAAACGACAGAGAGCCTTTTTGTGTAACGGGCTGCAAAGAGAGAGAGACAGGGAAGAAGGAAGGAGGCTAGGTTGGATGTTCAGTCTGTGTTCTGGTCTGGTCTGTTAATCATTGTCTGGATGGGAGCCTGTATTTGCTAGTAGTTTAACCTCGCTACACAAATAGTGTGTGTATGTGTGTGTGTTTACGTATTAGCGAGAGCACCATCACTTATCACCATGTGAAAATAGGAACACGAGGAGCTCCCAGACCAACGACCTGTCTGTTTAGAACTTAAACAACGTAAAAGCCAGTTTTGACAGATTGTTGGTGTGAGTTGTGCAGAGTAACCCGATCGCTATCTCTGAGTTAATCAGTCAACTAACCAGTCAACGTTATTTGAGACAAAGGGTGGTTTAAGTTTAAGTTAAGTCAGTGAATGTCATTAAGATAGAATTTATTATAGTCTCAGCTCAGGTGCTTCCTTGTGTGCACTGAATGGGAAATAAAATAGCCCTGTCGGTGGTCATCATAACACAAAGAACCACCAGTACAAACTAAATCACTGAGGAATTGCATCATGAAAAGCGTTGTTGTCTAACTGACGTTGGAGCGAACGTTCACAACCACCATCACAAGGTTAGTTAGTTTCAACTACAGCTCTGGACCTGTAGTCTGTCGGTCTGTCTGTCTGTTGACTGATATCTTTGCCCATGACACATACTGAGTTTAGAAACCACCCTTTGCCTGTACAAGTTAGTTTTTGGAGAAATGTTATCATTCCAAACACATTAACGACTTTGTTGTAACCATAATGATGCTAACTGTAATGGTGCCGATTTAATGTGAAATAATGTGTCGTTCGTAATAAGGTGTAGCATTTTAGCTATCAATATATCATTTTCACAACAATAAATTTGACAATAATTTTGTCAAATTAAACAAATGAGACAATGGTTGAGGCAATTGATAGCCCATAAACCCCCTTGCTTCCTGGCCCCTCCCTTTCAGTTGGTGAATTCCAGCAAAAGTGCCTTTGTGCCCCCTAGGAGGTGCCTTTTGAGTGTATTGGTATGGACCTTGTTGCGCCATTAGACTGTAGTGCACAGGGCGGGGGTGGGGGAGTATCGCTTTGTATTAGTCGTGGTGACGATCTAACACGAGATCCAGAAACCATGCCTCTACGTTACATTTCTGCAAAGAGTGTGGCATTGTTACATATCATCTCCCGAGTGGGAATCCTGAAATCCCGACTGACCAAGGCCCATCTTTTATGTCACAAACACTAAAGAGCATAATCTGGAAAATCATGCCAAAGATCGTTGAAATTGGGATAAATGGTTGGGACCCTCTGTTTGGATGGAGGTGGTGCCCGTCTCTCTGGTTACTTCGGTGATTGAGAGCGATGAACAGAACAGATCTCGACCCTTTCTGATGACATCGCTCGCCGAACCAGAGAGTGGACGTAGTCTAGCTGCAGCATCACTTTGCAGTATATAGATCTCATATACCATAGCATTTAGACGTCCCCTGGTGTGACCGTGATGTCCCGGCCATTCCGACTTAACAGTTGAACAGTGAGTGGTGTAGCCCCATTGTGTTGGTCCTCGAGCCCGATGGGTCTATATGCTTCTGTATCGATTATCGCAAGGTGTATGGTGTGTCCAAAAATTCGATGCCTATCTAATGCCTAGTTGTTGACAAACTCCTGGACTGCCATTTTTTCACAATGCTGGATTTGACCAAGGGCTACTGGGGAAGCCAAGGCGGCAGACGATTTTTGCTAAGGCGACCTGCCGTGCAGCTGTGCACATACACAAGACATAGAGGCCTTGTGCACAATGTACAATACAGTAATGTTATTAGTGGAACAAACCAACAGCTCTATTAGAATTAATAATAGTCCATTAGAATGCACGTTTTCAGCATTTCTGCACGTTCAGCTGGCGGATTATTATTATGTGAATAATAATAAACCAAACCATAGACCAACCAATAACAAACCGTCTCAGATCTCTAACTGTCGCTTGCCTGTATGTAGCCGTTAATGTAGTCTAGCAACTGGTGGGGGAGCAAAGCAAATACAATCAATCTATGCACTCTGATGTCGATCAACCAATGGGAGGTAGGTGATACTGTGACCTACTTTGATCCCCCCCACCATTTGCATGGACAATGCAAATACAGAAAGAAAGAAATACAGAAGGGCTCAGTGGTTAGCACTGTGTGAATGTGAGTGTGTTTGTCTGTCTGTCAAGATTCAAGATTCAAGAGATTCAAGAAGCTTATTTGTCACATACACACACGAGGTGTGCAGTGAAATGTAAAGTGGCAATGTGTCTATATGTCTATATGTCTATGTCTATATGTTCGCTCTGTCATAGACTGGCCAGGGTGTTTTCCTGCCCTTCTGCCCAATGCATGCTGGGATAGGCTCCAGCGCCCCTATGACCCTGACCAGGACTAATCCAGTATGGAAAATGAAATAAATGATAAATACAGAAATGAATAAATTGGGAAATAAATAAATACAGAAATAAATACACAGAAACAAATAAATTGGGAAATAAAAACATAAAGGAGAAAATATATTTGTATATATATGTATTTATTTCTCTGTACATTTATTTATTTTAAATATACTTGAACATTTGTTCATTTAATTATGCATTTATTTATTTTTTTTATTCCATACCCATACAATTTGGGTGGTACAGTATATATGGCATTCTTTCCTTCTTTGTCTCACAGTTGACGATAATGTGTATGGTTAACAAGTCCAGCGTTTATCTATTTGTCTGTAGCTGACAACAGCATAAAAGTGCTCCCATCATGCGAGAGCATTGGACTTCCTGTTAAAAGCCCATCATCAGGCCGTACATTGGCCAAAGCTTTTAGGCCCCATCAAATCTTTATGCGAGCAAAGCCTTTCGCTTTCTGATTAGAGGTTAGAAGCAAAGGTTAGAAGCTGCATGTTGAGATTCGTCTGAATCCACCAGATTTTTGATTACACACAGTTTGGGTGTGTGTGTGTGTGTGTGCTAGGACAGGCGCAGTCACGATTGTGTTTCCTGGAATGTGTGTGGTGTGGTTTCACAGGAAGGCATACGTGTAATGTACCACAGAAGATGAGAGAGAGACAGAAAGAGAGAGAGACAGACATGTAGATATAGGGTGGTCTGAGATCGTCTTCCGTTCTTCAGTGATTCCCATGTCTAGGACCCAATAATAATGAATGGGTGCTAGTATTGTTAAATGAATACCCATCAAAAACAGAAATGCACTGGCTCTACTTTTGAAGCTATTGACTTTGAAAGCAGTTTTAGAGTGGCCAGTCCCCACTTCTTCAAGAGGCTAGTTTAGGATTAGGTTAGGATAAAAGTAAGGGTAAGAGTAAAATTACTTTAGGGTCGGGATTTGGGTTTAGAGTTAATATTAGAATTGGGAATAGGATTAGGAATAGGTTTAGGTTGAGGTTAGGGGAAGGGTTAAGGTTAAAGTTAGTTTAGGATTAGGATTTGGGTTAAGGATTAACATTAGGAAGGGTTCAAATTGAGATAAATTTAGGTGAGGTTTAAAATTAGGAGTAGGATTAGGGTTAAGATTAGGATTAGGATCCCGCGGTGCGGGAATTAATGCACAGTCCATCCCGCATTCCCCTGAGACAGACCTACCTCTCGTTGAGTCCCCTGGGGTGAATGGTGTCCAGTCTGCTGATCCAGACTCTCTCGGCCCTCTTCCTCTGTGGTGTGTGCCACCTGGGGTTGGACTGCAACACCGTGGCCCGAACAGCTGGCCATCCATGGGAGAGGAAGTGCTGGACGAGTGGGGTGTGAGTCTCCCTCTGTCTCAAAACATTGTA
The DNA here is from genome assembly GCA_034670405.1 of Hoplostethus atlanticus. Lineage (NCBI taxonomy): Eukaryota > Metazoa > Chordata > Actinopteri > Trachichthyiformes > Trachichthyidae > Hoplostethus > Hoplostethus atlanticus. Next base: position 40,779 of record JAXDDX010000508.1, on the reverse strand, counting down.
CCTGTGCTGGGTAAATCTGACCAACACTGTGTTGTTGGTCTCCCCCACATACTGTAATCCACATACTGAGCATGTTATTAAATAGATACAGTTTTTAGTGTGAGGGTTTCCCCAGCACAGGCTCTTATAAACATTGTTGTTGTGTTTATTGCGCAAACACGTTTGGTGCTGAAAAAAATCCCCATGGCCTTTCGGCGTTAGGGTGGACAGAGGTTTCATTTTGGCCTTGACCAACCGATCCTGCAGGTTTTTGTTTTTTCTGTATGCTGCAAGGATCCTGTGGTCTTTTAAAATTGTGGTGCCTCCTATGACCCTATTAAAATTGTTTTTGATCACTCTGGTCAGCCTCACAGTTGAAGGAGAATACGTAGTGACAAAGGGAAGCACATCAGAGACCACTCTAGGCTTGCTCTGCTGAAATGTCCTGAGGGACTTTCTAAGGAAAGACCTTGAGTACCCCCTTGTGGACAAAACAGCAAACAGCGTTTTAGCGGCCGCAATGAAATCTTCCCTCTGTGTGCATATCCTGTGAAACCTTAACAACTGGGACTTCACTAAACCAGCATATGTATGTTTTGGGTGGAAACTCGTTTTGTGGAGCAGAGCATGTGTGTCTGTCTCCTTGAAAAAAACTCAAGTATCTCAAGTTTGTGAGTGTTTTCCGAATCGGGGCCCTTGTAGGTTGTCGTGTCCAAAAAATCTACAGAAATCAAGCTGGTAGTGGATTTGAGTTTAATTGAAGGGTTATGATTATTCAGAGTGATCAAAAATTGGTTGAAATCCTCTCTCTCTCTTACGCATTGGCCTCACTCGTTATTCAATCAGCCCTTTAAGCAAGGGCACTCCCAGTCCTCCCTCAGAGGAACCAATGGCAAGCCGCCACACCCTTATATATATATATACAGATATCTGCCGCATCCATCTCTCTGTCATTTCAGATGCATCGCTGCTGCACCCCACCGCCTCCCCACCACCACCAGTGCCAGGCTCCAGTTGGTCGTCAGCGAATCTACCCCGCCATGAAGAACGGCCTACAGGGGGGAGTTCCTGCTCCTCAGAGATTCGCGGGTTTCGCCTCTAACCCATTCAATCCCAACTGGAGCTACCGCCAATATTCTCAGATTTTGTTATCACCAATAAAGCTTGCTTTTCCATACAACTAGTCTCTCCTGACTTGAAGTTGTTTTATGTATCCTTAGTGTAGATTTTAGGTGTGACATGATGAAAGTGTGCATGTGTGCAAGTGTCTTGTGTTCTGGTTCAGAAGTGCATAGGTCAGTATTCATATAAACCATACTGGAAGGCCTGTCCCATGAGGGACAATGGAGAGCCCTTTACCCAAGACACTTTCACACAGCACACATTGTTCAGACTAAACGATTAGAATAACCTTGTGGATGTTTAGAAACTACCCCCCCCCCCCCTTTTTCTTTCCCTAGCTTTCATATTCTCTGTTCAGATGTTTCTCTGCATACCTGCATACCATACCTTGTGTGTACATCTCTCCTGAGCTCAGTATTTTGTGTTAATAAATATACTCAAGTAATTCATGACTCGAAGACTCTTTGTCAATATCTGAATTTATTCAACAGCTACTAACGCTATAATCTCCTCACTGCCCCTTGAGGCAGAGACGAGAATCCAGGAAATCCAGGAAGGGAAAGGTTTTAGTTTTCATGAGTTTGAGTTCAGAAATTCAATTTTGGGCAGATATTTGCGCCAAACTACTTTTCTCCGAGACAGAGAATGAGTAGACAAAAACATCTTATAGCACCTACTAGTGAGAACTGATTGATGGAGATTGTCCTTTATAGACATTTTAATAGTTTTCACGTGAAATTTAGACTTTTTCCGATTTTTACACAATACCCTGGTGTGTGTGTGTGTGTGTGTGTCACTGACCTGTGTGTGTTCGTATATGTCCTTGAAGCAGCCAGGGCCTGGAGAAGGCTTTGCCACAAAGTTTACACACGCAAGGCAGAGTGTGTGTCCTGATGTGCATCTTCAGCGCTCCCAGGCTGACGTACTCCTTCTCACAGTACTTACAGCTGAAGTACTTCTTACTCTGCCAGTCACAGTGGAGCTGCTTGTGTTTGGCCAGGCCTGAGAAGCTGAAGTACGCCTTCTGACAGTCGAAACACTCAAACTTGTCCTGGCCGCACCCGCCAGGAGGGATGCTGGGAACAAGGGCCAGGAGAGGGAGGGATGGCGGGATGGATGGAGGGATGGATGGAGGGAGCAGGGTCTCTCTCCTCCCGTGGTCTTGCGAGGAAAGGAAGTTGCTGTGTCGGACTTCTTGGTTCAGGGTTGTGCAGGATTCAGCTCTTCTGTAGGCTTCCGCAGCGGTTAGACTATCAGGCTCTACCGGGGGAGCTGAGGAGGGGAGTGGGGAGGTGTTTAGAGAATGTGGGAGGTGCTGTCTGTCTATCCTGAGAAAAACAGGGGTGGAAGAGGAGGACGAGGACGAGGAGGCGGAGAGAAGCTGGGGTATCTGCAGTAGCCATGGGCTATGGCGTGGAGGATGATGGGGAGAGGGGCCGTGACTGGGCAGTAGGGAGTTTTCGTGGATGCTGCTGGGGACCTCTGTGGAAAACACACACACTTGTCTTACTATAGTTGTGAGGACATTAGTTCCATACCCTTAGCCCTTACCCTAACCTAAGCCTAAACCTGAACTCTAAACCCAAGGCCTTGAAGAATAACATTATAATGATTCAAGATTCAAGGAGTTTAATTGTCACATACACACACGAGGTGTGTAGTGAAATGCAAAGTGGCAATGCTCAGCAGAAATGTGCAAAATAACAGGTTCACACTATTTACAATAGACCAACACAATATTTACAATATTTAAGAGCTCTATATAAAAAAACAACACAATATTTACAATAAGAGCACTTTATAAAAAAATATAGTAAAAAAAGGGAAAATTGTATGTGTAATATAAATTATAAATTATGTGTAGTCTTTACCTAAGTGTGTGTGTGCATAAGAGGGGCAGTGTGTGTGTCTTGATGGGGGCCCTGGTGAGGTCGGAGTTCACAGTCCTGATGGCCTGAGGAAAGAAACTCCGTCTCAATCTCTCTGTTTTTGCAGCGTGACTACGGAGGCGCTTGCCTGACCGCAGCAGCTGAAACAGTCCGTTGTTGGGGTGGTGAGGATCCTTCATGATCCTGCAGGCTCTGGTTCTGCACCTCCTGGTGTACAAGTCCTGCAGGGTGGGGAGTGTAGTTCCAATAGTGCGCTCAGCCGAACGCACTACTCTCTGCAGAGCCTTCCTGTCCTGAGCGGAGCTGTTGCCAAACCAGGCAGTGATGCTTCCTGTCAGGATACTCTCCACAGCTCCAGAGTAGAAGGACTGAAGGATCCTCCGGGAGACTTTGAATTTCCTCAGTTGCCTGAGGTGGTAAAGGCGCTGCCTCGCCTTTCTCACCAGAGTGTCAGTGTGTGTGGACCATGTCAGATCTTCGGTGATGTTGACTCCCAGGTATTTATACCTGCTCACCCTCTCCACAGTATTCCCATTAATCCCCAGTGGTGAGTACGTCCTCTGTTGTTGTGTCCTCCTAAAGTCCACAATCAGCTCCTTAGTTTTGGTGACATTCAGGAGGAGGCTGTTGTCCTGGCACCAGAGTGACAGATCAGCAACTTCCTCCAGGTAGGCCTTCTCGTCGTTGTTGGAGATCAGGCCCACCACCACTGTGTCATCCGCAAACTTAATGATGGTGTTGGAGCTGAACCTGGCCACACAGTCATGTGTGTACAGGGAGTACAGTAGGGGGCTGAGGACGCAACCCTGGGGGGATCCTGTGTTCAGGGTGAGGGGGTTGGAGGTGTGTCTACCCACCCTGACCACCTGGGGCCTGGCGGTCAGGAAGTCCAGGATCCAGGCACACAGGGGGGTGTTCAGTCCCAGCTCAATCAACTTGCCAGCCAGTCTGGTGGGGACTATGGTATTGAAAGCTGAACTATAGTCAATGAACAGCAGTCTCACATAGCCCCCCTTCCGGCTGTCCAGATGAGAGAGTGTGGTGTGCAGTACCTGGGAGACAGCATCATCCGTGGATCTGTTGGGACGATAAGCAAACTGCAGCGGGTCCATGGAGCAAGGGAGGAAGGCGCAGATGTAGTCCTTAATCAGCCTCTCGAAGCATTTCATGACCACCGAGGTGAGGGCCACCGGTCAGTAGTCATTCAAGCATGCTGGAGAAGCATTCTTGGGCACAGGGACAATAGTGGATCTCTTGAGATAGAATTTTATAAAGTGAAGGTTGCCTGAGCGACTCCAGAATGATTTGAATGTGAATCGTGAAAGAAACCATTAACGCAGCAGTTGATTCAAGTCTAAATCTAACAGCACACTGACCCAAGTTTTTACTTTCCTTAAAAACATTTGTTTGATTCCATTCCCACTGCTTAGCCTTCTCCCTCCCTGCTATTCTGATGGTAATGACAGGTCGTCAGTACAGTGGCATGGAGGGAGGGGGGCTCTAGCTCGCTTTAAGGGCTGAATTGGAACAAAAACACAAGTTGAAGGAGGGATTTCTCAGTAAAAGGAGACTAGAAGGCCGCTACATTAGGCTCTTGAGGCTGCTTAATGGGGCCCTTCAGGTCTCTCAAGGACCTCGGGACAATGCTGACACTCTTTTGTGGGACGGATTTTGCACCTGCTAAACCCAAAACCACATTTTGTTGTGCCCAGAGCAAGCTATCATTTCCCTTTATACTGCATTATTTTCTTTACATAATTTCGGGAAACGTTATAGACTAGAATAGAGAAATTACATTGAGACAGTTTGCACTGGCGGGAGATTTTTTTTTTTTTCTGGCTAGAATAAATTATACACACGCCATAGCCTTGAAAATAAAACTTAAACTTGTAAGAGTTTGCTTAAATAGTCTATTAAACAATAACCTACAAGCTAGAATATTCTCTCAAATATCTTGAGTCATTAAACATGAAGGACTAGACAAGCAGGTCAACCCTAACAGCCATAATAATGTGAAACTATTAATTTATTTTACAATATTTATTTTAAAAGTAATAAGTAGAACCGTGACTTACCGTCTGTGTTTGAGTCCAGTCGTCCATAGTTTGGTTTCTTGGTGCTTTGATGTTTTTTCACTAAGAAAGATCGCGGCATATTTTCGCCCTCTTTACTGTAGTTAGTCTGGAGTAATGCTGAGTCTACAACCGCAGGTTAACGGAAAGTGCTGCTGTCGCCAGTGGCGCGGGACAATCTGCCGAATCCACACAGCGGCGGGTTGCTCTGTCTGCGGCCTCGCGCATTCTCCTGCTGACTGGAGAGGGTCAGGTGCAAGCCAAGGGTCGCGCGGGGAATTTGCATACACGCCAGTGTCGAACCAATTAGAATGAAAGGACAAGTGCAGGGGGCGGGACCTTCGTGTCAATCACACCCCAACAAAACAGGTGTATGAATGGTGAAAGCAGCTTGTGTGTGTGTATGTGTGTGTGTGTGTGTGTGGGGGGGGGGGGTGGGGGGGGGGGGGGACACTCTAACTCAAACCCTGGGCAGCAAATCACACTGACATGCTATGGGCTTAGTTAGCAGCATAAATGCAACTCCGTTTTCCCTCGCTGCATCAGCATATATGAGAGAGTGAGGAGAATTACTGGTCAATGTGAAATACAGAAACACATTCAAACGTTAACACAAATCAAATCAAATCAAATCAAATCACATTTATTTGTATAGCCCTTAATCACTGTTACAGTCTCTAAAGGCTTCACAGTGCCCAACATGTGAAAATAATAAATGATTAGTACACGACATCCCCCAGCCTTAGACCCTCACAGAGGACAAGGAAAAACTCCCACAAAACCTTTTAGGGAAAAATGGGAGAAACCTTGGGAGGGACTACTCAGAGAGGGATCCCCCTACCAGGACGGTTGGGCGTGCAATAGATGCCGAGTTTGGGCAAGCAGCGTATACACAATATATAAAAACAAATTTGAATAGTTATAAAAGGGAAGAGGTGTTTGCCTTTGTGACCAAAGCCAATCTCAAAATGTGACTCTCAACATCTAAAAATGCTCGCTCTGCATTTTTAGTACAGTACTCTTAAGTACAGTATAGGCGATTAAGGTAAAAAAAAATGGAGGGGAGGGTAAGTCATCCTTCTAACATTGGCGTGTCCTCCTGTTTCCCCCCAAATCTGCACCTATATGCTCAGGGAGAGGCTTAAAGATATTCAACAGTAAAACATTTTTTTGAGCTTTAAACATATTTCTATGACTTCTATATTGTGAAACCTAACAATACTGGATGGAGATTTAGGGGTAGTGTGGGATGAGTGGGCAAAATAAAAAAATAGAAAATGTCACTCTCCATTGTGTAATGTTAGCTCGCTAGCAGGCTAATCTCCAATATGTTGCCAAATGGTCACACCACCATTCATTACTCTTTAAACACCAACACACCATTGTAGCCTATTCTAAAATCTCACCCCCAAGCAAAGCCATACTGAGAGGCTAACAAGGGTTATTTTTCAATTTGGGTTGCATTCTCATGTCCTCTTTGATGCGTTTCATGTAATATCTTTTCCAAACAAAAGAACCCAAGGACAGAGGACGGATCTTTATCAGGTTTTTTTTTTCTGTTTTCAACTGAGGATGCATCGGATTTTGACTTGGCCGATGTGAATGAATGTGAAGCCCCAACATCCCAAACTGTGAGGATGCTTCTCTGTGCTCACTTTCTTGAGAAACCTGAAAGACAACTTGGGAAGAACATTCTCCACAAGGACAGGAACACAAAAATCCATTAGATTCACTAAAAGGGTCTAAAAGATCAGTACCATCTGACCAGATATCGTATTTTTTATCATGTCTATAGGTCATATATTCTATAAATCAAAAATGATTTAAGCCCTTCGCAAACATTCATATGAAGTTTGATTGCTTGAAAATGTAGGCATTAAGGAAGTATGCATCCCTTCCTGTGTCTCTTTGCTGTCAACTTCTTTTGAGCATCATGGCCAAACAGCTACAAGCATCAAAGTTTTATGGTGCAAAGATGATCTAGGCAGTTGAAATATACTGTGTGGTTTGAAAAATTTAGTGGAGATTGAGGCAACTTTGTAGAAGAAATTCTTTGTGGGTGAGATTTGAAACCCATTCATCAAATTTGATTAGTTGGCATTAAACAACTTTCCCTCAAAACTTAAAAAGGAGGGGTTATCATTGCTGAAGTACCAGGACCAACTGTGTCAAAGACCTTTTCCAGGACTTTTGTAGGAACAAATTCAAAAGGGGCAAGTCATGGACTTCCTACAAGATATTTCTCCCCGTTCCCTAGCAGAAAGTTCCAACCCGCTGAAAACTACAGGCAGCTATAAATGTCATTGTCCTTTATATTTAAAAAACATAACTAGCAAAGTTCTTGGCTTCATGAGACCCTGTAGTTTACAGAGCTCATCATCCCATAGAGCTGTCAATGACTACCTTTCATTTGGCTCCTTCTAGTGTATCAACAAGGAATTGCAATGAGAAAAATAAAACGTCACAAGAATCAAGCTTTGCTTGTTCCAGCATTTCTTTTGTCAGTGCTGCTTTGCTGCACAGCTCCCCATTCCCTTTTAGTAAAAACAGATACACATCTGAAAAATGGGCTGGTTGTTTTCAACTAGCAAAAGATTAAAGACTGTTTGCAAGAACATCATTGTATTAAAAGGATAACTTTATAAAAAGCCAAAGTCAACACAGGGCTTGTTTGAAAGCAAGTTCAACATTTTTAAATTACATTATAAAAAATAAAGACCCAAACTTAACTGATAATTATCAAACATTTTAAAAAGAATTTATTGATATAATTCTGTGACCACACTTTCAGAGGCTGATATGGCGATGGCTCTCTACCTAAATAATTTCACCTTTATCATTTCTGTAATTCCATGCCTCAAATAGTAACTTTAATACAAAAACAATGCATTTAACACAAGCAATAATACAATTGCCACAATAACAGAACGAGGATAAAGTCAAGTACAGAATGTCATTGTCTGATCTAGTATAAAGCGCTGCTGGGACAGCATTCATCTTAGTGCACAACCTCAAGAGGAGAGGGGGTGTCTTTGAGCATGTGTAACGAGTGTGTAAACCAGCACAGCAAAATTTACACTGATAATACATGTACCACTGCAAGTGTGTGTTCATCTCCCTTCAAAGTCCCTAAATAAGCCACACCGAAGGCTTAACGTATCTGAATGCTCTGCACAAAATCTATGAAAGACAGATGATGTACCTCCAGCACTCAAAAGCACAGAAATAGTCTTTAGCCTATTGATCAAACATGGATTCAGAAAAAGAAACAGGCAGACAGAAGGTTAATTAAGCCCATCCGCTCAAGGTGAGCAACACCATGGCTGTTAACTTGCTAGGAGGACAGAGAAAGAAGGTAAACAATCACAGCCCTTCCGGCACTGTTTGGCTGAGGCTAGTTTCCACGGGATGCATTCATTTATCAGCTTACACCAATCTCTTAGTCCATCGATCTAACACTAGTCTAGTGCGTGCATGTGTTTAGAGCATGTCGTCCTCTCCTCCACCGTACATGTCGGCCAGCTTCTTGAAGCGGGGCCCCCATTCGCCGAGGCAGTCGTAGTCCTGGTCTCCGCTGCTGGAGGAGTTCAGGGAGGAGAGGCTGCCTGCGTCGGAGCCTCCTCCTTCGTAGTCGAACACCAGGAGGGAGTCGTAGGGGGGTGCCGTGGGGTCGTTGTCTGCTGCCTTCAGATTCTGGAGAGGAGAGCAGAAGATCATTTAGAAGATCATATCTGGAATTTCTGCTTTATTACATACTGCACAGTCAAGAGTGTCAGGAAAGATGATTCAAATGGCTGGCATCACTAATACGTGATAGAATGTGCCTTAACCCACTGAGCCACCAACAACATGTCATTTGAGTTCAATACATCAAGTTACTACAAAGATTTAAGACTACACGACTATTATTTCAAGTTGATGGATAAAACTGGCTATTTTGTACATTGGAGATTTTACATGCCACAGTAGCCTACACAATGTTATTACCATCCAAGAGACTTGGATCGTAACCTGTCTTACACTGAATAGAATTCAAAAAGCTGAAAGGAAATGGCAAAATTCAATACCTTAAAACTGCAAAAAAGTTTTTACACTCGCTTGCTGAATAGAAATTACACAAAAAAAAAATTGCGTGAGGAGAAGTGACCACTGTATCGATTCACTTTCACCAGATTAGATGCAATATTTATATGGTCCGTATCAGCTCTTGAACCACCACTTGACTTACGTCATCAATAAAGTTGCCAATGTCCTCGGGGTTGGCAGGGCGAGGCCGGTACTGCGGAGCTGGCAAGAAGTTTGGCACCACGTCATTCCTGAACACGCCAGGACGGTTGTCCAGACCGCGATGGAGAACGCCCAGATCATAGTCCTGATGGGAGGGAGAGATGCCGATGTCAATGTCACAATCCTGATTGCAGTCAATATCATGTAGTAATTTGTGTTTTCATATCATACATCCATCATCCCTACTTTAAATCATTCCACTTACCTGATCGTCCTCCCCTCCTCCCTCTTCATCATAGTAGTAAATGTTGTCTCTGATGTCGTCTTCTGGTAGAAGAGGCTCCTTCTTCTCTCCTCCTCTTCGTCTCAAGAACATCAGCAGCAGCAACACCAACACTGAACATGGAGCAGAAAGCTTCCGTAATGGCGGGATCAGACTACACGATATTTTTGTGTTACGATGGTCACTGTGTCAGATTAGGCGATTATAGAGTGAAAATTTCGTGCCGTGACTTGGCCGAGACATGACAGACTACACGTTGGTCACCGACCAATAATCGCTTGCCTACGTGCGTGATGCCGTCAGAAAGCAGGTGCTAGGCAACAAGAATGTAAACAAACAATGGCGTCCGAAGCGGTATGTATGATACTGGCTGTCTTGTGTTCCGAAAAGCCTAAAAAAAAAAAGAAAAAACGACTGTGGACCCGTTCTTGGGTCGCTATGAAGAGAACAGTATGGGTTGTCAATCCTTCAGAGAGAACTTGAGGTAAAAATAACAATGCTTTAGCCTGTAGTGAAACCTAAATGTAGCTAGCTGGCTAGCCTCCACAGGGGTGTTGTTGCCAGAGCTCGACAAACATTTCCTCTGTTTCATAGTTCCACCTAGCGGCACCAACAAATTCATTCCTCTTTCGCTTCACCATGTTTGTTTATAGCGCTCCGTGCTTCTATTGGTCAACGTCACGGATGAGACGGAACACGTCGTGGATGGCAAAAAAAGAAATTCTAACATGCTAGTCTTGTCAGGACGTGAGGCGTCCCAGATGCGGCGTCGGTTGTCGTCCACTATGTCACACTACACAAGATAAAACGATCGATTGTCGCACCCTGTCGTTCCCGACTCGACCAGACGCCCTACGTCTGCCGAATCGGGCTATAATCGGCCTGATATCGTGTAGTCTGAACCCGCCATAAGACACAACCAATCTTTTCTGCCAGCCAGGGGGGCAAGCATCTCAATGTGCGGCCGCACTGCGAGCAACATGATGAACAAGGCACTCAGAATAAAATGGCCCATCAACCAAGTTGTCCGCAATGTGAGTGCAGAGTAAGAGGATTTTCATTAGGTTCTTGTTGAAATACGCATGTCTGACAGGGTTCCCACCGTGCCTCTGATGCAAAATTCCATGATTTTTCCTCTGACGTTAAACATCAGTAAAAAAAATATCTGTTTGTATCTGACTCTACAATGAGGTGTCACACTCACTTAGCAGCAGCAGGATGGCTCCCAGTATTCCCAGTATAACGGGCAGATTGACTCCAGCCTCTCCAATCCGTTTGCAGGCGACGTCAGCCCCAGAGCAATCGCACACTGTGGCCTGGAGGGTACTGTTCTGCGCGTTGTTGTGGTTATCTGCAACCCTCAGCATTACATTGTACTTTCCACTGGGCAGTGGGCTGACTAAAGTCAGGATGATCCCTGTATCTGTAGCAAAGAGAGAAAGATGGAAGATTTAGTTACAACATTTTTATGGGTGTCAGACACACGCACTGAGTGTTCTCCTCTGGGAAGGCCCATGACATAGTTAGTATAAAATGGATTTCTGGAGAAAGACTAATTTCTAAATCAACAAAAAACATTTGTGTCAAAACTGTCATTCAAGTATTCCCATGTACAAGAAATCACAGAACTACTGCAACATAGAAGTCTAAAGAACGCCCACAGGTAGTGGTTAGGGAGGGTAGGGAGGACAGGCTCCACTTGTCCTCCTTCCCAGTGTTTTTAATTTTATGACATGCCATCCAGACAGACAGATTTGGTATAGTTTATATTAAAATAGCAGAAAACAACAACAAAAAAAACAAAAAACCTAAAAATCAATCAAGATATACCTTAAGAACTTTCCTATTCCTAGTGAAAAATAAAATCATTGCGTAAAAGTACATACTGGTGCTGTTCATTCTAGCGGTCCAGTTGGTATTGGACGAGCCCTGTAGAGCGACGCTGTATGGAAAAGTGTAGCCTGGTCCATCGATGTCCCTCACTGACAGCAGCTGAGGAGCCGAGTCCCTGTTACACACCTGAGGAAACACACTGACCGTTACCTTTGGTTTATGCCAATTGAAGGCGGAATTAACAAAATGTACTCTTTACTGTAAAGTACACCCCCCAAAAAAATATATAGAGTATTACATCAGAAAGTGGCTGATGGTCAATTACATCTGTGTCAAACCAGTTCCTGAATACTTTACACTAGTTTTTAAAAATTTTTTTAATTAAAGTTAACTTAGCAACTTTTACTGTAAGTCTACTTTACCTCTATTTAAGTAAAATTTCAGTTAGAGTAGCTCATTTATAAAAAAAATAAATAAATAAACAGTACTTCTACTTAAGTAGGATATTATGGTACTCGTTTCACCTCTGATGTTTATACATGAAGAACATGGAAATCAATCCAATTAAGCTGTCAAATTTTCAAAGTCAAATTTGGCTACTTTACAATCTATGTAATTTGAGGGGGATTATGATGGAAGAAATTTGCCCACATTGTGTGCGGGTACATAGCACATTACCACTTAGAGTTCCCTTATTTATTTATTTTAACCAGACAACCACCACATAGTTCATTTGGTTCATCTTGGTATCCAAGATAACAAAACACAAGCAATGATTCCTATCAGTTTTTACCCCATCTTCAAACAAAAACTAAAATTTCATTCCACTGTTGTCTTCCACTCTTAAAACAGCCTCAGACTCAATTTTGGTTGATTCAATTCAATATGATTTATGGCAATGGTAGCTGGGTAATCTACAACAACCATCTTTCTATAGATAAAGATTATATTATACCTAGTATAATAAATAACCATGGCTCTACAACTCTATAATATGTGTAGTCATGTATATCAGGACTGAAAAGCCATCATTTTCCATATTCCTGTGGTAACAATGTCATTACGGTAAATTATACCACATGACGACCGTTTACCTCTACGTTTAGAAACAGATACGCACCCTGATGGCACGTTCATCGATGGTGGGCGCGTTGTCATTTACATCTTCTAGCTGGATCAGCAGGGTGCCTGTTCCTGTGGCTGGAATCTCGTCTGGAACACACACACACACACACACACACACACCCACACACGTTAAGTTGCAGAAACATGGTGTTTTTTTTTTTTTGTTAAACCACCCTACAAAGAAACTATTTGAAGACAACTTTTTTTTAATCAATACCAAGAGTTCAAAGTTGATGTGTCCTTGTGGAGAACATTCTTTCCAAGGTGGACAGGCCGGAGGTGTACAGGCCGGAAAGCTTAGCACCTGGCCAGGTAATCATTGAGTCATTGGTATTAATCAACAACCCTATCCACCCCCTGGGGATATATTAGTCAATTTGTGCTACGGGAGAATACTTATTGCTCCTTTAAGAAAGAACTCCTGCCTCCCACCTACCATTGTCGAATGCAGTGATGAGTGCGGTGTATTTGTTGTCTTTGACGTAGGGGGACTCTCTGTCCATGAGGCGCTTCACCTTAATCAGACCAGTGTCTTTGCTTATACTCAGCCACCCTGCATGGTCCCTTACTATTTTATATCTGGACACACATAGACAAAGACACAAACACTTAGGCATTTTGAATTTAATTGTATTATTTATACTCTTAAAAGCAATTTCCCGCCACTAATTGCTTATGTGGGGGACAAAAGCCACTTGCTTTCCAAGTCACCTGAAAAATGTCTTCCAGCGAGTGGAACCCATTGGTTTGAATGTTGAAAATACTAGCAAGCTGTTAAATCATGGGCATCAAAGTGTGGACAATGCAAGGTGTGGCACTTGCCATACCTTTGCCTAAGTGAGTCCAAATTTGGTCTTTAAGTTTTTATTTTAAAAAGGCTCATCATGGCAGCATTCAAGACCAATCTCCATAGCAGCTGATCATGGGAGCCATGGGACTGGAAAACAATCTATACTTTTTCTTTAGCAGTCATGGAAATGCTTTTGCTTTAAAAAACAAGGTGACAAGGTATCCCCTTCAATGATACTAGGTAAGAGTTTGAGCTTACGAGACAGTCTGTTTGCGTGCAATGTCAGGGTCAGTGGCAGTGTACAGCACTATTTCACTGCCAAGAGCCAAATCCTCATGCTTCACCACCACCTTCTCTTCTGGGTGGAAGATTGGAGCTTCATTCACATCCTTCACATTCACCACCACAGTGGTGGTGGCAGTGGGCAGCAGAGTGGCGAAGGGGATGTCATTCTCCACCACCACCAGCAGTGTGTACTTGCTGATCTTCTCAAAGTCCAGACCCTGGATGGATGGAGAAGCACAGAAGGAAAAGGGATTCTGTTGCTGCTGAATGAGAAACCCAAATCCAATTTTTGTTGGCTGCCGCAGCAGCAATGACCCATTTTTAACACAAGAACATACACAAGTAGAAAATTAAAGAATGAATGTATGAGAAGGTATGGATTACAGCATAAACAGGGTGTGCAAAAGAAGAATAGAAGTTACTCATATTCACATCTACAGAAGGCCATATATATGTGTAGAAAGCATCTGGGTGTGTAGATGTGTGCTCTAAGAACTATCCACCATATCCTTATCAAATACATTCACTTGACAGCTGTAGATAACATGTATAGAACATGAACATTTGGATAGGTCTATACGTTTGGCCACAAATGTGCCATCACCTTATCAAAAAGTCTAGACAGTATTAGTAGATGGCCGATTTAAGATACCCTGCTTTAGTTGTTAGCTTCCTACCTTAGCGGTGGTAATGATTCCTTCGTCTTTGTTTGGTCCCGTTACCACGGCAAAGTATCCCTCGGGGTCACCGTCAACAATCTTGAATTTGGCATTCCAGGCTGGGGAATGGGGATCGTCACCATCGGTTACTGTCATCTTAGTAACCAGGGTCCCTGCTTTGTTTTCTGGGACTGTCGCCTCATACTGGGAGAAAACAAGGCACATGTGTTCGTGTGTGTGTTTGTGTCTATAAGCACGAGAGAGGAAATGGCAGGTAAGGTGGAGTGTAGAGGTCGAGAGACTTATCGTATATCGTCAGTGTCATAATTTGCATTTTCTATTTTCAGATTGTGCAGATGAGACAGTCTGCCATGTGTAGAAAAGGACTCATGAGACTATAACTAAGCAACACCATTGATGACGCATTGTAAAATGTCAAAAATACATGGGCAACCTAGCTGGAAGGGAGCTGAAGTCCTCTCTAAAACACTGAACACCCATGATACCACAGGGCACTGGTTGGACAACCAATCTCAATTTTCCCCATTCCAGTTAATTCATCTTCCTTTCCCAGTCAGATTTGCCCTCTTGCCCTGTGACCAGTAATGTAAATGTAGCATCCCATATTTAACTTAACAATCTTATCTGTACCTACAGTCATGCTTGAAAGTTGGTGAAGCCCTTGTGCAATTCTAGAAATTTTGACAAATGTTTCCACAGAGCCCTGCGGGACCAGAGCTATTGATGAGCTATTGGCCATGTTGCTGATCTTTCTCCATCTTGGCAGTTGTCATGCAGAATAAGCCATGGTACGATGCTCAACATTCATCTCAAATAGCATTTCAGAGAGGATTGTATTATCCCAGGGCCTTGGTAAACAACGATACCTCTGTGAAGCCCTTGTGCAATCCTAGAAATTTTGAGTTTTTACCATGCAATCCTTATTTAATCAAAATTATCTTTTTAACTGAACTAAAGGATCTATATAGTTTAAAGGCAATTAGTGCAGGTGCAAAAATAAGTCAACCTGTTGTTATCCACCAAACCTGCCATTGCCTCTAAAATTGCCCCCGTCATGCTTTTGCTATGATAACTACATTTTATTGTACTTACTGTGGGCTGAGTGAAGGCCGGAGCATTGTCGTTGCTGTCAGTAACAGTGAGGATGACATACCCGCGCCCAGACAACCCATCTCCTTTCATGTCTGCTGCCTGTATTTCTAGAGTGTACTTCGGGTATTTCTGTTGATGGAGACACAGAATGAGTTTAGCTTATCTAAAGATCATCTATGGCCCGATTCCATAAATAAAACGGAGTTTTGAAACTAAAACGATCTCGGTCCACACAAGCATTATAGCACCGTTTCAGAAATTATCTCCGTCCAAAAGAATCATATCATGTTAGCATTCACCTACACTGGGCATGCGCATGCCGGGTAGCGCTGTAATTAAGGGCCAAAACGCAATTTTGCTTACTTAAACATCAAGTTAAGTGCATATATTTTTTTGTGGAATTTATCTTCTTCTGTCACTCTACATGCAGTTTGCAGTAACAAAACGGTTTGAACCTGCGAATCGCCGCTTGGGGCTATATTTATATAAGTGCCTCCTCTTCAGGCAGGAACCATGGAGCAATCTTTCAGCACTGACCCCTCAGAGATCAGTATGACATTTCAATAAATATGGTGCGTTTTAAAAGGTATATTTTGAGATATACTGGAAACCTCTCGCACAAAATGACCAAAATCGTGATTTGAAAAACAGGTTGAGTTTTTCAAATGCATTCTGGGAAATGTAGGTAGAAGTTGATGAGGCAGGTTGAGGGAAAGTGGGTACACCAAAAAGTAAAAATAACATTTTATCACAAAATAACTCCTGGAATGCATTGATCACACATTGATGATATGTAACAGTGTAAGAGTATCTGAGGGTGGATTTTTCATTTTAATGATCAGTACAAGCATTTAATTAGATCTACAAGTCAAAAACATTGACATTGCATTTAACTACTCCACTTTTTGGAATCTAGAGACCTTGAGGCAATGTTTTCCTTTCAGAAAACTTTTTTAACTTTAAGTCATTCCAAAGGCAAAAGCCTACTCGCCTTTAGTCTGGACAAAGGAACAGTCAAAAGGGATCATCATGCAGTTCAGAAAGCTAATTAGTAGCCAGGCCATGCAAAGCCTTAAACACAATCAGTTATATCTTAAAATCAATTCCAAAATTGGACAGGCAATCAGTGAAGAGGTGCTAAAAGTGAAGAGGTTTCTAAAATCCTATTAATTTAAAAAAAAAAAAAAAAAGGTGAATGTCAGTGGTGACAGTACCTTCCCAAGGTTGACGGCTCCTGAACTTGAGGCATGTTAAGTGAAATGTGGCTTTAAACCCTCACCTCTCTGTCCAGCCCACCAGCGCTAGCCACTCTGATGACTCCACTGACTGGGTTGATGGCAAACAGGTTGTCACTGGGCATCTTTGGCTCCTGGTTAAGAATACTGTAGCCGATATCGGAGTTGGAATTCCCTGGCTCATCCAGATCTGTGGCCACAACCGTAATCACCTCAAAATCTGGAGGGAGAGACAGTCAAGTGTGGAAAGTTATACATTTATATACAAACAGTGCCTTGCAAAAGCATATTTGTTGTGCTATTAAGTTATTTCAAAACACATTTATTTTTATGCAAAGCACTCTATTCTATCAAAGTGAAAACAAAATTGTTGAAATTTATGTCAAAGGATGAAATCTAAATAACAGAAATCAAGTTTTCATAAGTATTCAACCTCTTTGCTTTATTCAGGGTAAGTTGCCACACTAGAAAAAATGTGTTCAATATTTCGCAGTACCATTACTGTGATGTCACATTTAGGTTTGAAAGGAAACCAATGTTCAGAATGACTAAATACAAAACTAAAACTTGTCTTTCTTGCTAACAAAACTGAGACCCAGTGCCTTCACTAGATCTTAATGGGACTCAATGAGAGCTTAGGGTGTACAGTAGGGTGGACCTTCCATCAGAATACTGAAACACAGTATGGATATATGGTTAATTTATGGAAAACATTACAGTCTGGGTCTTGGATTTTAAAAGAAAATACAAAATCATCCATTTCCAATCATTGTGGTTGAAAATAGAGAAGTTTCAGTGGGTTTTTCAGTCATTTTTACTACATAAATCAATGGAGAAATTGGACAGGAAAAACTGAGTAACTTGATGATTTATCTTTTCTCTGAAACTTCAAGACCTGTACTGTCATGCTGAATAGATATCTATTCAGGCTTAAACTGCATTCACTTGCAGTACCTTTAGGCGAGGACTCAGGGACTTCGCCCAGGAAGGTGCTTTGGGTAAACTCGGGTTTGTTGTCATTCATGTCAATGATGTTCACTATGATGTCCATGGGCTCTTCAGAAACTCCTGCACCTGCTGTCACAGCATGAGCTTGCAGCTGCATACACACAAACACATTTGAATTACAGCAATGTCCTTGAAAGGATAGTGCATGGACCATCATCATTTACCTTCTAACAACTAAACCGTAACATAACCCTGAAATTATTGTTTCCCCTTTACAAGCTAGAAGAGAAACAGAAAAATAGAATGGATAAGAAGAGCATGTAGGATGTATTAACAAAGTGTATAGGGAAAAGTATGGATTACGGCATTAGGGTGTGCAAAATCGAAGAACTTGCTGACAGAAGAGAATGGAGCATATGTACAATATGAAACTATACTAAAAATGCAGTATGTGTGAGAAGAATATGGGAAATTAAGAAAACATATGTGGCTTCAAAGGGAATATACTTGATGTGCAAATTGTGCATTGTATTCACATTAAGAATACTACAGTGGGTCATATCTATGTACAGAAAGTAAGGACAGTCATACCTAGATGGTCATGTATTGCTAAATAAAAAGGAGGGTAAGCTTTTAATGAAAATAAATAATAAAGGAGGGTAAGTTATGAGCCTATTGTCTTAACTTACACCAGTTTGATACATCTTTTGATGATGTATACCATCAATTTATTAGTAAGAGTTATGTCGAAAAAAAACTGGGGAAATCCATTTCAGAAATGAAAACACTGGTACAGTGGGTTTACATGCACAAATAGTTGGATACATTATCTATACACTATTTAAGAGACAGTGCCTACTTTGTACTTGTCCTGTTTTTCCCTGTCCAATGGCTGCGTAACAGACATACGGCCAGAGTATCTGTCCACAGTGAAGAGGTCCTTAGGGTGCTGGTCAGCCCCTGGTCCAGTGATGCTGTACACGATTTGCTGTTTGTCGGCCTTATCAGAACGGATCTGGAGAACACACACAAATTCCGCGTAGCAAGTTACAAATGAGGCGGTGCCATTATCTGTGGTGGCGAAAAGTCATGAGTCACCAGCTTGGTGCGCTACAGTGACACTGTGGTGGTTTACAATATTTTTATGTTACACGTTTCTGCTTAAACAGTAAATGGCAATATATGTGCACTAAAACAAGTTGTGTAATCGACTGTCATTTTACATCTTTAGTTGCAACTTGACCCCCCCCCACACACACACACAGAATCAGTGTCAAATCACTCTTCAGTGACTGCAATGGTAACGGTTAAATTTTGTCACAAGCCTGTCAAATAATTGTCAGATAATAAGGTTACTCTTACATGAACCATAAATTTTGGGAACGGTCCCCTGTCATTCTCAGGGTAGTTGATATCAGGGATAACCCAGGCTCTCTTCCTCCTCTTCAACCCTGCAGACGACTTGGGGAAGTAGATAACAGGCACATCTTGAGCCGGTACAACCTGGGAAAACAGGCAGACAAAAGAACAATTTTAAAGGCCTTTTAAATTACCTTTACCAATCTTTCTCATACATTTCTGTTTTAAGGATCTCGTTAGCTCCTTGGAAAACAAATTTTTCCACAGAGCCCTGCGGGACCAGAGCTATTGATGAGGTTTGGCCATGTTGCTGATCTTTCTCCGTCTTGGCAGTTGTCATGCAGAATAAGCCATGGCACGATGCGCAACATTAATCTCAAATAGCATTTCAGAGAGGATTGTATTATCCCAGGGCCTTGGTAAACAACGATACCTCTGTGAAGCCCTTGTGCAATCCTAGAAATTTTGAGTTTTTACCATGCAATCCTTATTTAATCAAAATTATCCTTTTAACTGAACTAAAGGATCTATATAGTTTAAAGGCAATTAGTGCAGGTGCAAAAATAAGTCAACCTGTTGTTATCCACCAAACCTGCCATTGCCTCTAAAATTGCCCCCGTCATGCTTTTGCTATGATAACTACATTTTATTGTACTTACTGTGGGCTGAGTGAAGGCCGGAGCATTGTCGTTGCTGTCAGTAACAGTGAGGATGACATACCCGCGCCCAGACAACCCATTTCCTTCCATGTCTGCTGCCTGTATTTCTAGAGTGTACTTCGGGTATTTCTGTTGATGGAGACACAGAATGAGTTTAGCTTATCTAAAGATCATCTATGGCCCGATTCCATAAATAAAACGGAGTTTTGAAACTAAAACGATCTCGGTCCACACAAGCATTATAGCACCGTTTCAGAAATTATCTCCGTCCAAAAGAATCATATCATGTTAGCATTCACCTACACTGGGCATGCGCATGCCGGGTAGCGCTGTAATTAAGGGCCAAAACGCGATTTTGCTTACTTAAACATCAAGTTAAGTGCATATATTTTTTTGTGGAATTTATCTTCTTCTGTCACTCTACATGCAGTTTGCAGTAACAAAACGGTTTGAACCCTGCGAATCGCCGCTTGGGGCTATATTTATATAAGTGCCTCCTCTTCAGGCAGGAACCATGGAGCAATGTTTCAGCACTGACCCCTCAGAGATCAGTATGACATTTCAATAAATATGGTGCGTTTTAAAAGGTATATTTTGAGATATACTGGAAACCTCTCGCACAAAATGACCAAAATCTTGATTTGAAAAACAGGTTGAGTTTTTCAAATGCATTCTGGGAAATGTAGGTAGAAGTTGATGAGGCAGGTTGAGGGAAAGTGGGTACACCAAAAAGTAAAAAAAACATTTTATCACAAAATAACTCCTGGAATGCATTGATCACACATTGATGATATGTAACAGTGTAAGAGTATCTGAGGGTGGATTTTTCATTTTAATGATCAGTACAAGCATTTAATTAGATCTACAAGTCAAAAACATTGACATTGCATTTAACTACTCCACTTTTTGGAATCTAGAGACCTTGAGGCAATGTTTTCCTTTCAGAAAACTTTTTTAACTTTAAGTCATTCCAAAGGCAAAAGCCTACTCGCCTTTAGTCTGGACAAAGGAACAGTCAAAAGGGATCATCATGCAGTTCAGAAAGCTAATTAGTAGCCAGGCCATGCAAAGCCTTAAACACAATCAGTTATATCTTAAAATCAATTCCAAAATTGGACAGGCAATCAGTGAAGAGGTGCTAAAGTGAAGAGGTTTCTAAAATCCTATTAATTTAAAAAAAAAGAAAAGAAAAAAAAGGTGAATGCCAGTGGTGACAGTACCTTCCCAAGGTTGACGGCTCCTGAACTTGAGGCATGTTAAGTGAAATGTGGCTTTAAACCCTCACCTCTCTGTCCAGCCCACCAGCGCTAGCCACTCTGATGACTCCACTGACTGGGTTGATGGCAAACAGGTTGTCACTGGGCATCTTTGGCTCCTGGTTAAGAATACTGTAGCCGATATCGGAGTTGGAATTCCCTGGCTCATCCAGATCTGTGGCCACAACCGTAATCACCTCAAAATCTGGAGGGAGAGACAGTCAAGTGTGGAAAGTTATACATTTATATACAAACAGTGCCTTGCAAAAGCATATTTGTTGTGCTATTAAGTTATTTCAAAACACATTTAAGCACTCTATTCTATCAAAGTGAAAACAAAATTGTTGAAATTTATGTCAAAGGATGAAATCTAAATAACAGAAATCAAGTTTTCATAAGTATTCAACCTCTTTGCTTTGTTCAGGGTAAGTTGCCACACTAGAAAAAATGTGTTCAATATTTCGCAGTACCATTACTGAGATGTCACATTTAGGTTTGAAAGGAAACCAATGTTCAGAATGACTAAATACAAAACTAAAACTTGTCTTTCTTGCTAACAAAACTGAGACCCAGTGCCCTTCACTAGATCTTAATGGGACTCAATGAGAGCTTAGGGTGTACAGTAGGGTGGACCTTCCATCAGAATACTGAAACACAGTATGGATATATGGTTAATTTATGGAAAACATTACAGTCTGGGTCTTGGATTTTAAAAGAAAATACAAAATCATCCATTTCCAATCATTGTGGTTGAAAATAGAGAAGTTTCAGTGGGTTTTTCAGTCATTTTTACTACATAAATCAATGGAGAAATTGGACAGGAAAAACTGAGTAACTTGATGATTTATCTTTTCTCTGAAACTTCAAGACCTGTACTGTCATGCTGAATAGATATCTATTCAGGCTTAAACTGCATTCACTTGCAGTACCTTTAGGCGAGGACTCAGGGACTTCGCCCAGGAAGGTGCTTTGGGTAAACTCGGGTTTGTTGTCATTCATGTCAATGACGTGCACTATGATGTCCATGGGCTCTTCAGAAACTCCTGCACCTGCTGTCACAGCATGAGCTTGCATCTGCATACACACAAACACATTTGAATTACAGCAATGTCCTTGAAAGGATAGTGCATGGACCATCATCATTTACCTTCTAACAACTAAACCGTAACATAACCCTGAAATTATTGTTTCCCCTTTACAAGCTAGAAGAGAAACAGAAAAAATAGAATGGAGTGTATAGGGAAAAGTATGGATTACGGCATTAGGGTGTGCAAAATCGAAGAACTTGCTGACAGAAGAGAATGGAGCATATGTACAATATGAAACTATACTAAAAATGCAGTATGTGTGAGAAGAATATGGGAAATTAAGAAAACATATGTGGCTTCAAAGGGAATATACTTGATGTGCAAATTGTGCATTGTATTCACATTAAGAATACTACAGTGGGTCATATCTATGTACAGAAAGTAAGGACAGTCATACCTAGATGGTCATGTATTGCTAAATAAAAAGGAGGGTAAGCTTTTAATGAAAATAAATAATAAAGGAGGGTAAGTTATGAGCCTATTGTCTTAACTTACACCAGTTTGATACATCTTTTGATGATGTATACCATCAATTTATTAGTAAGAGTTATGTCGAAAGAAAACTGGGGAAATCCATTTCAGAAATGAAAACACTGGTACAGTGGGTTTACATGCACAAATAGTTGGATACATTATCTATACACTATTTAAGAGACAGTGCCTACTTTGTACTTGTCCTGTTTTTCCCTGTCCAGTGGCTGCGTAACAGTCATACGGCCAGTGTATCTGTCCACAGTGAAGAGGTCCTTAGGGTGCTGGTCAGCCCCTGGTCCAGTGATGCTGTACACGATTTGCTGTTTGTCGGCCTTATCAGAACGGATCTGGAGAACACACACAAATTCCGCGTTACAAAGTTACAAATGAGGCGGTGCCATTATCTGTGGTGGCGAAAAGTCATGAGTCACCAGCTTGGTGCGCTACAGTGACACTGTGGTGGTTTACAATATTTTTATGTTACACGTTTCTGCTTAAACAGTAAATGGCAATATATGTGCACTAAAACAAGTTGTGTAATCGACTGTCATTTTACATCTTTAGTTGCAACTTGAACCCCCCCCCCTACACACACACAGAAAATCAGAAACCCTGTGTCAAATCACTCTTCAGTGACTGCAATGGTAACGGTTAAATTTTGTCACAAGCCTGTCAAATAATTGTCAGATAATAAGGTTACTCTTACATGAACCATAAATTTTGGGAACGGTCCCCTGTCATTCTCAGGGTAGTTGATATCAGGGATAACCCAGGCTCTCTTCCTCCTCTTCAACCCTGCAGACGACTTGGGGAAGTAGATAACAGGCACATCTTGAGCCGGTACAACCTGGGAAAACAGGCAGACAAAAGAACAATTTTGAAGGCCTTTTAAATTACCTTTACCAATCTTTCTCATACATTTCTGTTTTAAGGATCTCGTTAGCTCCTTGGAAAACAAATTTTTCCACAGAGCCCTGAGGGACCAGAGCTATTGATGAGGTTTGGCCATGTTGCTGATCTTTCTCTGTCTTGGCAGTTGTCATGCAGAATAAGCCATGGCACGATGCGCAACATTAATCTCAAATAGCATTTCAGAGAGGATTGTATTATCCCAGGGCCTTAGTAAACAACGATACCTCTGTGTTATTGGCAGAGTCCACCTCAGTATGGTGTTGCTGGTTGTGGTGGTTTTCTTGGTGATGCTGATGATGCTCCAGACCATTGCTGTGATTCCCGTGGTGGTGACCGTGGTGGGTCGTGTTGTGATTCCCGTGGTGGTGACCGTGGTGATGCCCATGGTGGTGACTGTGGTGATGCCCATGGTGGTGATGCCCATGGTGGTTACCATGCTGGTGCCCATGGTGCATGACCCTGACACGCATGGTCATCCTGCGTCTCTGGGAGTCCAAGGTGTGGACGGAGAAGTCCTGGTGTCCTTCGTACAGAGTCACCACTCTGTTTACCTGGCCATGTGACAGAAAATGCAATTTAAAAAGAAATCAAATCAGCAATGCTCAGCATGTTGATTATATGACATTTGTTTGCTTGAAGTTGAAATCATTTGAAATTCTGATGCTCTGCACTGAGCCTACTCACCTTCAATGTGCCGTCAAAGTCTACTTTAAAACGGCTGTCATCGGTGCTGAACAAAAATGTCTTGCGGTCTGTGCAGTCATCAAAGCCCACTGATATGGAGAGGAAACATGGAAAACATACAGGAAAGCAAGAAGACAAATCATTAGAAATGACAGTTGTGTTCAAAAAGGCTGACATCTTGAAAAAAGCTGAAAGTGGCAATTAGTGATCATCAGTGGTGATTCAGATCTGCGTAGATGGGTAAAATACATTAAGTAAGAGTCATTATCCTCATAGGTGATGATTTGTTTTATTAAAAGATTTGCACAATTAACATCTTAAGTCCACTGCAACAAAATGGGGGGAACATTTTTCAAACCTTTATTTGGAATTTCCAAGGCAAGTTCCAGGCAAGACATTCATAGTTATGAAAATCTACGCCCACCCAGAGATGAACACTGATTCGTGTCTAATGAAACTAAAATGTAAATCATATGCAAATGCATAAAAATGCGTTTAAAATATAAACGTATGATTTGAGAGTCACCTTGAGTCCTCACACTTTCAAGTCACTAACAAGTACTGGGTGGGTCTACCTGGTTTGTGTGTGAAACCTGAAGATACAGAGAGTGTTGTTATACTGTTATATCATCAGTATTTTTTTCGAGCAGTAGTCATTCAAGAGTCAGAGGCCGCTACTGCTTGAACTAATTCAGATGTAACACTTGTGTACTTGAGGTTGTGTATGCATGTGTAGAGTAGGGTTATTCGTGAATAATCAATCTACCAAAGTTGACATCAGTATATAGTATGGTAATGAACTCATAATGAACGTGATGAATGAGGGGGGACTGCTATATTTAAAAAAGGGCACAAGAGGGAGACAAATAGCTTACTGAGGGTAATGTAAGCCTATTCCACATCCAGGGCCTAGCAAAAAAAGGTTACCACACTGGGGAAAATGAAGTTCTGCCTGGGATCATTTCATCCTTACAGATGACATGGCATGCTGCAAGCATTGTGAGGCAGTGTGCAAATGTAACCCTACCACAAGCCCAAGGATGTATCATTTAAGAACCAAACATTTGAGTGTCACAGTAACAGGAGACGGCTAGGGCACAAAACACTGTGGCAGCCAAGTCCTCCGCCTGTGTTGACGACCTCAGTGCCACGCGCATATGCTGCAGCTGGCTATCAATGGTGGATTTGATGTTACTGCAGAAAAAGCCATGAAACACTTCCACCACAGCACTGGAGGCCAAACAGTAGCAATTACAGCTGCACACCCATCACCTGATACAGTGAGTGAAGGTACTATGGACTTCAGTGTGCGCCAGTGGCAGCCGTCCTATCCGACCGCTCTGTGACTAAGCTGCAAGAACCATTGCGCTCTCTGAGTGCTGGAGAATAATGGACATCGCACCTGTACTGGCAGCACTGAAATGTGCCGTGACTACTTTGTCTGCTCAAATAAGGATATCAGTGCTCAGTGGTTTCTCAGACACACCTCATGAGACATACCAAATGAGCAAAACAAAAACCAGATGGCGGAACTCAAGGTTAGGGAGTGGCTGGCAGAATGCATGCAGGTAAGTCAATTCTTTTAGAGGAATGAGGACAGTTATAAATTCAAACTACAAAGTCATAATTTGAAAATAATTTTAGCATCATCTTCGTTGGCATTTTAGACCTTGCAAATCACTATAATCAAACACGATGATGCCCATCAATGCAACTGTATTTAATTATAGAGCCACTCTGGTGGCCTACCTCAAAATCGCCAAAGATTGCCACAATGTTGGGCCGTGGCAAAAAAAACTTGGACATTGACGCAGGCGGAAAGAATGGACTGCAATAGAAAGCTTTGTGTAATGGCTGCAGCAATGGACTTACAACAGTGGATGTCACCACTGCCAGCGGAGGTGATGGGCTACAGGTACTCAATGATGAGGGGATTGCGCATCAGATTCCATGATGCTTCTGCTGGGGGACGGCTACAAATACTGACCATAAAACTGATGTTGGGGGTAGTTCTCCACTGAGGGACATTCCTCCACCACAAGACATAAATTGGTTGTAGTGTTGGAGAGTTAAAGCGTAGAATTCCCGGGGCCGGCGAAACTGGCCAAATTACCTTTGCATCTCAGGGAACTTGGG
This sequence comes from Hoplostethus atlanticus, assembly GCA_034670405.1. Taxonomy (NCBI): domain Eukaryota; kingdom Metazoa; phylum Chordata; class Actinopteri; order Trachichthyiformes; family Trachichthyidae; genus Hoplostethus; species Hoplostethus atlanticus. The sequence goes on along the minus strand of JAXDDX010000508.1, from coordinate 14,651 downwards.
GCCCTCAGAATGGGTTATTACTTATGCTTAATTGTGCCCTCAGATCAAGGCCATTAATATGCTACAATATGCACACTGGTGTCAATAAAGGTATTGTTTAAGGTATTGGCATAAGTATAAGGCATCTATCTGCTTTATAGGTCACTCACAAATTTATAAATAACAGATTTGGAAACTCCCACATCCAGTGTTCGAAATTACCTTTTGGCTCACTTGTCAAGGGCTGGGTAAAATACAATTACCTGCCGAGCATTATTTTAACCAGCCAAAATAATATTACCCGTTTCCAATGCCATTTTGTGTACAGAACTAGGTACTGGGTGAAACATTCAATAATGAGACAACCGCAGATGCTTTCAGGGGCCCTTCAGGCAGGCAAGGTCGGGGTAGGGGGCCTGGTGTCATAACTTGTCATGAAGCCTATAATTCTTTGTGGTGCCCCTAGTAATACCTACCCACAAAGTACATAAACTGTACTGTCTTGAACTAAGAATGTACACAACCTGCCAGCTAACAGTTTTAAGATAAGGAGATCCAAAAGTATTGAGGAATTCCACCTTTGTCACATGCCATCTCGCTCTATTTTCTATTGTATGGAAAAAATGTTATATACAATTTATTAAAAAAAAAATTAAAAAAAATACTCCCCCAGATGAGTTGTATTATTGCCCAACAGCAACACCTACACACACTGATGTCATCAGGGTTACAAAAACAAATGAAACATTGTGCAATTTGTTGGCGCAACATGTTGACTAGGATAAAAATGACCTAGCCACTTTGTAATGGAACGTCATAGACCAACCATGCAAAACTAAAGTGTAGAAAAACTTACACTGAACCTAAGAGACTGAAGTGTGAAATTTGAAGTGTCTATGATGTTGCAATGTAATTGGACAGCTTTATGACTTGACAGGGGTCACAAGTGCTTTCCCCACATGATCTGGGGTGACAATATGCTTTTATCAGCCCGCAACACGACAATGACATGTCCTTGTCTGTTGAACCTTGAAGGTTCAACAGAGGTCCAAGAGTTCAACGCTATGCATTACAGAAATTCTATACAATAAAGCACAAATGCATTAAAAGCAATTCTACAATACTACTAGAAAGGCTAATATTTCTGAAGATAATTTGTGTGGCAGTTTGTATCTCAAATATAGTTTTCTCAGGTTGAAGTAATAGTATTGCTTGAACTAATTGAAGTAGTTGTAGTAAAAGTAGCTACACTAGAAGTAGTAGGTTACTAAGCGGTTGTCATGATAGTACTTGTACCAGTAATAATAGTAGTGTCTAGTGTAAAGTATTATACTAGAGATACTAAATATTGTGTGCATCTGATTGTTGGGAGGAACAGCACCACCTGCTCTGCTCAGTCCATTAGTGTGATCTCATTTTTTCTATTGCTTAGAAAAGTCATTCCAACCTGCAATATATGCTGATCGTTTTCATGTATAATGTGTGTATGTAGCGTACAAACTGCAAGAGTGGCAAAAGCTGTCCGGAAGAGGAATAGCAGTAGTATGAGAGATTGGAATAGTGGTGGTACGATTAGTGCACATGGATCTGACCACACTGTCTCAGTCCTTGTTTTTAACTCCCGGGAATTCATTGTGGACAACAAGATTTGTGATGGACAGTTCAACCAAATTATAGGCAAGTGGCCAGAAAAAGGATTAATCCAATGAATTTAAGGTGCATGTTATTCAGCAATAGTGAGGGACTAATTCACACACGTTTGTTAAGTGCTCACTCTAGTTTATAGTTTATCAGATCTTGGGTATTGGTGAAGCTAAAAAAAAAAATTAAAAAAAAAGGGCCCAGTAATTAGCATGCGACTGTTGTAGTCAGTGAGCCAGGTTGTACCTCAGGTTGTTATGCAAAAGCTAGAATAACTGGTTTGACATCTCTAGGCAGATTAGAGATCTTGCATCTACACGCCCGGAAAGGAGTAAGAGGCAACAGTCTTCACAGAGCAGCTCAGGGAAAATATCACTTCTTTGTCTTGAGAACAAGGCTGTCTAGCATATAGCTGAAATGTCAATGGGTGGGGAGTTTTGACCAAGCAATCCTTGAGTCATTGGCATTAATCAACCTCACTTTTTTTTTTTTTGAGGTTTAAGGGTACAGTATTAGGTTAAGATTAGCCAACCTACAACACATGCCTCAGCCAGACTGAGGCTCTCCATCTGATGACTACACCAGTATTGCTGATATCACCACTATGACAAGGCAGATCCAATGAAAATTATGAAACATCCCTCAGTACAGGATAGACAGGTTAAGGTTCTGTGATTACATTAATGTGGTTTTACTGGTTTGCTTTACATGTTACTGAAGGTGGAAAAGTGAATATCCTCATAATATCCAGTCCCACCAGGATTTTTTTTCTGATTATTGCGGCCCAAAATGATTGAATTTGCAGCGGCTTTTATCAAAAATTGCGATGCAATTTGCGATATTTTTCATGTTATCTTGTGGTAAAACAGCAGGAATTGATGAAAAATTCGAGCCCCCCCATCCTACCCAAAACATTGTAAACTGCCCACTCTGTTTTTTAAGTTGTTTTTTAAAGTAGTAGAGTAATCGTCACACATTAATACCTCCTGGGGCCGCCGGCTGAAAACTAGTTTTACTACACATGATCTCTGTCTAGTGCCTTTCTTTGTCTTTCATTCATTTTTAATCCTAGTTTTCTTTACATTATTTTTGTTTTGTTTTTTTCCCTTTAGGCTGCAATGCAGCATATCTACAGTTTGCCATTGTAGCACCTGTAAAAAGATTTTTTTTTTTTTTATTTTTTTAATACCAGCCCAATCCCTTCAATGTTTTGTTTAATAATATGCTGTGGCATGTAGTTATTTGGTCAGTTCCAGGTTTATTGCACCTGCCAGTAGGTGGCGGAGTGAGCGGTTTGTAGTTCATTTTACTGGAAGACATAGAAGAAGGCGAGTAGGAGTGGTTGGTCTGTGCCGATAGTGGGGGAATGGTGTGTGTCCGGTGCTACCTTATAGCCAACTTGCATGCTTTACAAAATATTGCCGCGAAGTAATAAAATTAACGTTTTCTACACCACTAATGCAGTCGCTGTGTAAATGGTGTAACACCATCACATCATTAGTTGACCCGTCATGTTCCCGTCCCGCTCTAAAAAGGAGAGAGAGGTCCGGAGCGGAGAACGCACATCTAACTAGTCACCGGCCTGTTAGCAGCAAATCAACTTGAACAGTTTATAAAATGATTAGGCTACACCGCGGCGTGGCCCGTCCAACCGGCCCAAAGACCTACCGGGATTCGTCCGGGTTGTCCCGATTGGCCACTCCGGCATTGTCCTCGTGTGTAATCATATCAAAGGCTCAGGATAACAAGAAAGCAAATGGTGCAAATTGCATATTTAAATAAAAAAAACAACCTCCCGAACATGTAGGAGTGTTAATGTAACATGTAGGAGTATTAATGTGGAAGCATTGTGCCAATTTGACCGTTTTATGCGGGAATATTGCAGGGATTTTGGCAAAATTGCAAGCTCTTGCAAGTATTGCGGCAGTTAGTTGAACTTGCGTTAATTCTTGCGATCGCAACATCCTGGAGGGACTGAATATCCAATGCCAAGCTAACTTTACTCTGGTCACGCACATGTACTCTCATGGCTAAATAGAACGTTAACAGATAGAATAGAAAGTTCACGCCCGTTCCCTGGGGGTTGTCAAAGGGCATTCTGGGAAATTTATGAAATCACAAACTTGAAGTAGAAGCAGACAGGGCAGGTTACACAATAAAAAGGTAAGTTACAACACTTCATCACAAAATAACTGGAATGCTTTGAACATTACACATTGATGATATATAACAGTGTAAGAGTATTGGTCTTCTTTCGTATTAAAAAGGAAAATTCCACCCTCAGACATTTGCCATGTAGGGACATTTGCCAAGTGGCATCTGGCCAGCTGTACTTAAATACCAGCCATATCTTATTACAGGGTTCCTACACAACATTTGAGTCTATGTGCAAATGTAATTTTTTCATGTTGAATAGCTAAGTTTTATTTGTGGCTACAACTATCACTTAGGACCAATACTATAAGGAAACTTGGGTTTATTCCTCAAAAGGGAAGTGGATCAACAAGCAGCCAAGCTTCACATTAAACATTTCACTGGTTGGAATAGAACACCACATTTCCATGATATTTCCAAAACTATATGCACATGTTCCATTTTCCGTAACTTTTCCAGGCCTTGAAAAGACAATTTTGAATCCTGTGACTTTTCCAGGTTTTCCATGGCCATAGGAACCCTGCTATTATTAGGAGCGCAGCTCTGACTAGGGCCTTAGGGTCCCGATTCAAGGCTTTAGCATGAAGTTGAGCCACTAAACAGACAGGCTTTGTTGGTTCTAAACCAGGCGCAGCACAACGCTAAACAGCTGACAAACAAGACCACTTTCAACTGGACTGTTAGTAATGCCAGTGTTAGGCCACTCGATTAGACACATCATGTAGATGCTAGGATATACAGGTTTGAGGTTTTGAGACAATGTAGATGGCCAACGTTACAGCAGGTAATGGACAATGAGATCAATAAGGAAAGCATTGTCTGCTATGAGGAACAGAAGTGTGTCTAGCATTATAGTGCAATTCCTATCGACTCCCATTCTGAACGAATGTCACTTTAAATATCCAAAATTAATTTCACCGGTAACAATATTATATTAAAAGGTACAAATATTCACCATTAACTAGTTGCTTATTAGCATGCATATTAGTAGCATATTGGCTCTTTATTAGTCATTATAAAAGCACTTATTCTGCATGACCATATTCTACAACTACTAGGCCATTAACTAAGAGTTTTCCCTCAATAACCTCCCAATTACTGCTTATTGATAGTAAGTAAGGAAGTTGTTGTACATCAATTAAGATCTTAATATGCTTTGCTCAGTATGGGCCTTATAAAAGGTGGTAGTACTAGTGCTGCACGATTTGGTGAAAAAGTCATATTGCGATTATTGTGGACAATATTGCGATTGCGATATAATAAACAAATGGTATCATGAGTCTACTTGCTTGGTTATCAAGGAAAAATGCACAGATTACTGATAATTTTCAAATGTGTATTTCTCAACTCAAACATACAAACTTAAAGTAGCATAAAAAAATACAAAAACAAAAAAAAAAATTGTACAGTACTGTTTTCAAAATAAAGGCATTTCTGCAAACTTGTTAGGTTTTCTCAATAGTACAACTAAATAAATAGAACAATAAATAAGAAAATACTAATTTTCATTCAAATAAGACATTTTGAATGCCCAAACAAACAAGGACATTTAAGCAGGGTGTAACATAAAAATTAGTGATTAAGTTACAAAATGGGGCATACTTTGTACAACCTCTTCTAAAAATGAAACGGGATTCAGGCTACATCCACACTAATACGTTTTAAAACAGAGTTTTGAAACTAAAAGGATCTCCATCCACAGAAGCGTTTTAGCACCGTTTCAGAAATTATCTCCGTCCGTGCTAATACGCCTGAAAACGCATATCACGTAACCATTCACCTACAATGGGCATGCGCGTGCCGATGTAAACAGGAAGCAGATTGTCTGCTCTGCTGTTGCTTAAGAGCAGGTCCTGAGAGTTGAGTAGAATTTTTTGCTCAATGCAGTTCACTCATGCGAGCTGACAGAAATACACTGTAGGAATCGTTAAGGAGATTCGTCCGTCACCCATACAACCCCCCCCCCATCGTATTGCCGCGTGATGTAGCGACTTTCACTTTGCATGTTTTACACAGTACGTCTTTCTGCTCAATGTCGCTGAGCTTGAATCCAAAATATCGCCATATAACATTTGTCACGTTGTTTTTGCCCACCAGTTCAGCGTCAACCTGCTCGTTGTTATCCATTTTCCACCTGGTCTGACTCTACACCACACTTGATAGTCATGTGACCATGCACACACGCTTCTCTGCCTGAACAGAGACTGATTGGTCATCTCTTTATTATGGGCGTAGCAGACTGCACACAAACAGAGAATAGGTTGTCACGTTCACACACACACACTTTTTTAAATTTAATTAATTCGCAGCCTTTTGCGGTTATATAATCGCACAGGTTGACATCGCGATTGCGATTAATCGTGCAGCACTAGGTAGTACCACAAGAAGTCATTCTCCCTTAACACTTAATATGGTCTATTCTTATGTAACAAAACTACAAGGGTTAATAGTGTCCGAATAACTCTAAATTAAGTCTTAAACTCAGAATATGTTCCCCATTCTAACGTGAGGTCTTGCTCATAACCAATTCACTTGTAGTTTGACACTTATTAACCCACACAGGTCCCCTATTCTAAAGTTGCCTTCTCTTCACACTTAGTAAATCCATTATAGCACACAACTACTGCCAGTAACAGACCCTATTCTTAAGTGATGGGTTACACCTTGGAAAAAAAAACAAAAAACGGAGGTCTATTGAGATGCACAGGTTCTATTCCCATTCAGTGGTAGAAGAACAAAGTCAGCACAAGTATAAATATCTCCTTTATTAATGGACCACTTCAGAGACTTTCAAAAATATCTATTCAAAGATTTTTTTCAAGTTTCTTCAAGGCTAAGAACAAATGCCTAAACTTGTTGTATAATTTTCAGCTGACAGAGCTTGAAGATATGCGCAACAAACTTCCGTATTCTGTAAAACAGGTTGCATCGCTTCTGGTGCAGGTCCTCTGTACGAGCTACGTTGAATATGGCGCTGTTGTACTCAAGATGCCTTCAGGAGCTACCAAAGATGAGCATAACCGATGTCCATTGCATATGCAGGTTGACATCTAAAACTCCTGCCACCAAAATGGATAAGGGGTTTAAGCTTTACGCGCCCTCATACATATGCGACTACGAGGGTATGTATCTGCTAAGGTTAGCTAACGTTAGTAGTCCCGGACGGAGATAATGTAATACGTCACTAGCAAGCTAACGCTAACAAATCTTAGCTGATAGAAAACTTGACCTAGACCTACATAATCACGTTGTCACTTATTTTTCACTAGTATCAATCTGAAAAATGAGTGACATACCTCTACCTATCTGAAACCATTTGAACCATTTGTTTGAAGGTAGGCCTGTTAATGCCAAAGGTCAGCCACCAAACAGGGTGGGGCACATAGTTCTGGCATGTTGGCAACAGCATTATCTGTAGTACAGAGTGAGAGCCAGTTAAGACCTGAGGTTGTTTGGGCTAGAAATTTGAACAATGTAAGCAGCTTATTCTGTAGAAGGCCGTCTCCGTCCGAGAAGACAAGAAAGGCTGGAGGGTGGTGGTGTTGTCGAAGTGTGCTATGGGAGTATCAACTGCTGACATTACATCTTTTTTCAAAAGATGACCGACACCCCCTGTGAACTCTCAGATATGGACATCCACAACTGAGTACTTCAGCTGGAGTATGGTTTGATATAAATTATGCCACTGAATCCATTTTGTATAAAAACTCAGGGTTCCTACTGTGGTCCTGAAGTGAAATTCGATGATTTTCCCATGACTTTCCATAACTAAGTCAGAGCACTTCCATGACCTGAAAATGTTCTTCCTTGTTTCACTTGAACGTGTGAAAGAAGTTGTAAATTGCATTCTGGTATATATATATATATAAGTCGGGAAATATCAGGAGACTTTACAAATTGTCAGAGAGAAAAAAATAAAAAATAATAATAATAATAATAAATAAATAAATAAAAACGCATAAAGACTTCAGAATTGTGTCTAGTGTGTGCATCTGTACTATCAAATATCAGCTTCCTGTTTGTTCTTACCTTTGCCCAGGATCCTGCCCCTGTTCACATGCCTTCTATCCACTTTGAAAACCAACATATCGGCCTGGAAACCAGGCACACATGCTGGCTCCTTATTAGACACTGAGGTCGTGGCCTAGGGAGGAAAAAAAGCAATAGGGTTATTCCGGGTCAAATCACCCAAAGAGTTAAACCCGACCACCTCAGATTTTGATGAAACTTGGTGTACTTGTTGGTTGGGATGGCACAACACCAAATCTAAAATTTTAGGCCAATCCGACCAGTGGTTTGGATACGGACCCCCAAAGTTTGAGATTTTGTGCAAAAAGGGGCAGGGTTCAACCTTTGAACCCTCATATCTCAGGAACTACTGGGCCAATCTTCATAAAATTGGTAGTGTTGGAAAGGGAACTTGACAGAGATTCAAAATATGTTTATATTATTATTTACATTATTTTTCAGATTTGAGTATATTGGGGTATGTTGACCTCTTGACCTTTGCTATGACCTTGAAATTGACCTTGTGGATCACGTGACTTTGAGATTACCTTTCCTGGAATTTAATCACCCACATGTTAACTAAAATATACAGAAGTTTCAGAGGTGTAATATTTTTTGTTTAGCAGCAATACAGATTCAAAAAATGCATACCCACAGAGATGATTGATAAAATGCATTATAATGTATATTTTCTACATGCATAGATTCCTCTCATGACCAAAACCCATCTTGGGAGTCAAAATCCACCTGACATGATAAGGATATGAAAAGTTTACCTGGGAAATTGTGAATTTAGTCCAACCATATATCTATGTATATTCTGTATATTAATTTTGCATTTGTATTTGTTCGCTGTTACATACTAATGATGTTAAGTGTAATATGAACTATTTCAAGCTAGTGAAAGACAATGAAAACAGGTAAAATATTGCCTATTGTATCCTTTCAGTATAAATAAAAGATTAAGAAAAAAAGAAAAAAAGAAAAAAAAAGAAACCAAATGGCATCACATATTTCTACACAGGCATGTCTAGTGATGCCATATCTTATAACGTTGTACATGGGAATGTGGTGATTGTCATGTCAGAGACAAACTCTGTAGGCCTATTCTTACGTCATAGTGGGCCTTATATTGTGAAAGAACTGACCAATCACGTTTCAGTATTCAGTTCAAGCAGCCCTGGGAAATCATCCCCAATCAACCAATCAACCCCAATCATTGAGCACATGGCATTTAAACATTTAAGACAAAGAAGTTTCTTGATCTGCATTTCTTTGAAAATCTGAAGCTTTCAAGTTGGACACAATGGCAGATGTTGATATGTAAGTATCAATGTTTTCCTCATAATACATATTAGGTCATTATATCATGTCATATAGCCTTGCCAATGGTTTTACAGTTTTTTTCGATTGCTTTGACTCAATTTGCACAACAGACTTTCAATTTGCAAAACTCTTAACACAGAATGCTATACTGATCATTTTGGGTTCAAAATCTAATATAGCATGCAAAATAAAAATACCATGTCAAATGAGAGAATATTATATGCAAAAGTTTGTCATAGCACCAGAACATTGGATATGTTCATCGTTGAAGTTTAATCATTGGTGCATTTTCAAATACAATGGCCATTATCAAATAATGCTGTCAAACACTAAATAATTGTCATCAAAAAAGACTGTGCAAGGGTCTTTTACTCATAAGTAATTCAAATGAAGTACAGCAAGCATCCCCTGTGATAGACTGTATAGCTTGTGTTTTTATGTAAAACAAACAAAATAGATTAGATTACTGTCAACGTTTCCCTTATATGCATATATATATCCCGGCGTTACGCCGCTGCTGAAATATGACCGCCGCTGCAGAATTTTTATTTTTGTATTTATTTTTTTACTTTTTTGTAAACACAAAACATAACAATCCACTCTCTCCCCTTCAAAATGCTGGAGTAAACGGCCTTTTAAACGTGACGCGCTTTCATGGAAAAGTTGCTGTCATAAACTCATTTGAAATGCGATTGTGTCCAAACTTTCAGCAACGTCATATATGGCCGTCAAATGCTCTGTCTTTCTGTAGTTCCTCTCTCTTTAGGAACTATATTATTTTGCGCTACGGTCGCTTCATATCCAGGTCAATTCACACACTTGTGAGTAAAGCATATAAACGAGAAACTTTGCGCTTACCTAAGTGTAGCTATATGATAATGTCAGCACAACGATTATAACAACAAGCAACGGGTAGATGTCAACAAGCAAGCAATGTTGATCACGGATTCAGGATTCAGCATTATCATTCGCCGAAGGGAAAACAGTTCTGCGACTTCACGTGAATATCGCACAGTAACGTTACAGCAAACGCAATAATTTGTTAGGAATACGCAAGGAAACGCATATCTGTGAAATAAACAACATTTGGAAGATCCATCTTGATACGTTTCGTTTCTAAAAGTAGGCTATTATTCCACATGCACCGATTGTTTCTCTTCTCCTGGAGGCGGGCGTTACTATGCGCGAGACGAGTATTCTATATGTCGTGTCTCAAGGGCCACCGTGACGCGCGAAAGGTGTCAATCTCAAAGACAACTTTGATAGATTCCCTCAGAGATATTACATATTCTTTGGATTCCCAGAAAGGATCTACCAGAAACGTCACAAATGTAAGTTATTTTATCATTGAAAATGTCATTACATTTAAGTAAATTAACACTGTTTGATTATATACACAACAGTGTGGTGATGCAAGTTGTGGTGTTGCAAAATGTTTGTGCTTTGCGCGCGTGCTTCACCTCCGCTGCTACAACTCCATCCTAGGGGAAACACTGACTGTATATGAAAGAAATCATACAGTAATGCAGTAAACTCAACTGAATTTTACAGTAAAAACAAAAACAACAGTAAAAGCAAAAATTACAGTAACAAAAAACAAAACAAATGCATTTCAGTGCTTCAGCAGCATTTTGCCTCTCTGCTGCATTTGGCCACAGAATCGGCCTCATCGGCCGGCTCCATGTTGTCAGAAACTGCCAGTCAGGTTTCTAAGCAGCCTTTTATGTTTTGGTGAAGAGATTATCAATTGTGTTGCAATGCTACTAACCTGGGCAAGGTTGCTGGAAGTGATGAGACATGACTACAAACGCCTGTTGAATTGATTTAGTGATCTGTGTTTGTAGTAATAAGCATTTGAACATTGTTGTAATGTTAGGTGGCTGTACTCTGAGGATGGTGCAGATGATTTAGAGTTTTGCACTTTGCATGTCAGCATAGGATGTAGTGTCTTAGAGTATGAATTTTGAAAGTCAGTTTGGCACTTTGCATTTTGAGTTTTGTACATTGAAATTCTGCTGTGCAAAATGAGTCAAAGCGATCGAAAAAAAAAAAAAAAAAAAAAAAAACTGTAAATGAGGTGGTTGATACTTAAAAATATTGTTTTTTTCTTCAAGGGCTAACTGCAGCTTTTACTCTCCTGAAAATGTTTGCCATCAACATCATCATACCAGAAAGAAGTCCTTGCGAAGTGTATGGAAAACTGAAGTTGAACTCCTTATTCTTCGAAGTGGAGCCAAAAGACGAGACATCAGGAACATCTGTTCACATCATGAACAAGAACTTTCAACATTGCGGAAAAGGTGTTGTGATCCCTTTAACCGTCATCCCAAGAAAGCACGCACTAGATCTTTAAGAATTGTTAGCATGGACACTTACAAAGGCTTAATGAATCCTCCAAAGACACTAGTGCCAGGAGAAAAATTGTGCTGTGACTGTCTGATTAGCCTTCAGAAATCAAAGGTCAAAGCCCCTGCAGAGGAGAGCTGTAGTATGGGTGGGAGTATGGGAGCGGTTGGTGATGACATCCCAGTCGAACCTCCGGTTGTTGTTTCCCCAGCAAGGGACTTCGATTTGAATTCTATCCTATCAAGTTTAGGTGAAACTCCTGTTAAACTCCATTCACTAGCATCTTCCAGTAAACGAATGAAAGGACAGCAAAAACTAGCATCAGCTACAGTAACATTGAAACGACAGCTTGAACAAGTCTATGATGTCCCACTTGATTCTCCTGAAAGTAACCTTGACTCATCAGAAAAATCGGACCTTCAGTTATTCAGGAAAGTGTTGGAGGAGCTAAAAGAGAAATTCAACAGGTCAGAATCCTACCAAGAGCGTGTGCAAATATTGACTTTGTCACCCTTTACCATTGAAAGGACTATGAAAGAATTTGAAACAACCAATTACCTTGTGAAAAAAAGCTGTGCGGTGAAGAAAGAGAAAGGAATATTAGGACTCTGTGATAAGAAACAAGGGAAAGCTCTGTCAAACGAATTGAAGGAGGAAATAGTCCAGTTTTATGAAAGTGATGAGAACAGTAGAATGTGCCCGGGAATGAAGGATACAGTGAGCATTCGAAACAAAGATGGTGAGAAGGTTAAGCATCAGAAACGCCTAGTTCTCTCAAATTTATGCGAACTTTATGCTGCATGGAAAGAGGCCAACCCAGACAAGAAAGTTGGATTCTCCACATTCGCTGCTCTACGTGCAAAATATTGTGTTCTTGCTGGAGCCGCTGGAACGCATGCTGTCTGTGTTTGTAAATATCACCAAAACCCCACACTGATGGCTGAGTCATGCCTCAAGTCATCAGTTCATGATCTGATGAAGCTTTGTGTTTGTTCCATTGAAAGTGAAAAGTGCATGATGGGGCATTGCAAGGATTGTCCTGGCCAGGAGGGCCTGATTGATTATCTGAATAACTGTGATGAGCTTTCCGATCTTGAGGAAGTTAGTTACCTTCAATGGGTCAGTACTGACAGAACTAAATTAGTCACTATAACCGAGTCAAAGGCTGACTTTATTGACAACTTTTCAGGTCAAGTTGTCAAGCTTACTCGGCATAGCTTCACTGCCAAAGCCCAAAGTTTGTATATGAAGGAGCTGAAGGCCACCATGAGACCGTTGGAAGATGTAATCCTGCAAGGTGATTTTGCGGAATATTTTTCATACGTTGTTCAGGATGAGATTCAGAGCTTCCACTGGGAAAATAGGCAGGCTACCCTACATCCTTTTGTGGCATACTGTAGATTGGCAGATGAAACCCTTGAACACCGTAACATTTGTGTAGTGAGTGACACTAAGGAACACTCAACTGTAACTGTGTATGCTTTCTTGAGTGTTGTTATTCCACACCTTCAAACTGAGTTTCCTGATATGAAAAAGATCCATTATTTCACTGACGGCTGTGCCGGACAGTATAAAAATAAGAACAATTTTGTTAACCTGTGCCATCACGAAGAGGACTTTGGGTTGGAGGGTGAATGGAACTTTTTTGCGACAAGCCACGGCAAAAGCGTGTGCGATGGAATTGGTGGGACGGTGAAGAGGTTGCTGACGAAGGCCAGTTTGCAGCGCCCCTACACAGACCCAATCCTAACCAGTGAGGCTATCATGCACTTCTGTACCAAGAGTATCCTGGGTATTCACTTCTTCAACATCACACCAGGAGACATAGCAAAGCATGAGTCGGAACTACAAGGGAGGTTTCAAGTGGCTAAAGCAGTCAAGGGAACACAGCAATTTCACCGGTTAGTTCCAGTGTCTAAGTCAAAGATGCATGCCTACAAACTGAGCCTGCAGAGTGACCCACCAGCACTAGTATCTGTCCTGGGGCCTCATTTATAAAGGTTGCTACGCACAAAAAAGTGGCGTTAACGGGGGTGAAATGTGCGTAAAAGGTGCGCACTTCTACGCATCCTTTCACCCATGCGTAGAGCTCACCGCAAAGTTTTTCAGACACGGGAATCAGCGACGCCCGATGGGGACATCACAAAATAAAGCTCAGTCCTCTTAAAAACATAGTTTTATAAGTCCATTTATATGTCTGTTGTATCTGTTAAGCCACTACTTAAAACCTATTTTTATAAAAGGCATTCCCTTAACTTATTTTATTGATTATTTTACCGGGCCGGCGCCAGGATGAAGTGACTGAAGGAGCTGTTAAAATGTATTTTTCATAAAATAAAACTCATTGATTTAACCATGCAAAAGCCTCAGAAAGGCTAAATAACAACAACATGAGGCTACTGTTCAAAATCAAAGAATACATTTATTAATCAGACTCACATAAATTCTGCAGAGAATTTATGAACGATAACGATTCTGTCAAAATCAGCAGGGGGAGGAGTAGAAACAGCAGTTTGCGGCTTGCATCTCTCTCTCTCTCTCTTTCTTTCTCTGTCCCTCTCCCTCTCCAATGGGGGGAAATGGAATTAGGGCCATGAAAGTTGTATTTACCACCACGAAAAGCAAGCAGGCTGAGAAACCGAACTAAGTGACGTGTCTGTCTGTCTATCGATCTCCTCCGCTCCGTTTCAGTGGGCTACTATGGACGCCCTAACATACACCTATGAATAAATACATAAAGATTAAACAGAGGGGGCAAAAATACAACTTGTCATTTTGTTCATCATCAGTTTGTCTACCATTTTTATTTTGTCTTCTAAAGCACTTTGTAACTTTGTTTTGGAAAGTGCTATATAACTAAAGTTTATTATTATTATTAAGGTGTGCCGGATTATTAGGGCTTGTGCCCCAAACAGTACACATTTACGGCGCTCAACCTCAGTGATGAGCACCTCGATCTCGCACTCCGCAAATTTCGGCTTTCTTGCAGCTGGCGTCTCTCCGTCTTTCCCTCATTGATAGTCCAACAAAGCATACTTAACAACGTCGGCATATTCATGAGCTATTTAGCATTGACCATTTATGGATGATTGTGGGACGACACTGGGAGGAGTACACGAGCGCACAATTCACCGCAGGTGGGTATTTATAAAGAGAAGACTGCGTACTGGTGTGCGCCGCACGGTTTTATAGATCTG
>JAXDDX010000507.1:0-45351 GCA_034670405.1 Hoplostethus atlanticus | reverse complement strand
CCCCCCCCAAAACCCCCCCCCCCCCCCCCCCCCCCCCCCCCCCCCCCTTTTTTTTTCCCCCCCCCCCCCCCCCCCCCCCCCCCCCCCCCCCCCCCCAAACCCCCGCCCCCCCCCTTCCCCCCCCCCCCCCCCCCCCCCCCCCCCCCCCCCAAAAAAACCCCAAAAACCCCCCCCCCCCCCCCCCCCCCCCCGGGGCCCCCCCCCCCCCAAAAAAAAACCCCCCCCCCCCCCCCCCCCCCCCCCCCCACCCCCCCCCCCCCCCCCCCCCCCCCCCCACCCCCCCCCCCCCCCCCCCCCCCCCCCCCCTGGGCCCCCCCCCCCCCCCCAAACCCCCCCCCTTTTTTCCCCCACCCCCCCCCCCCCTACCCACCCCCCCCCCCCCCCCCCCCCCCCCCCCCCCCCTTCCCCCCCCCCCCCAAAAACCCCCCCCCCCAAAAAAACCCCCCCCCCCCCCCCCCCCCCCCCCCCCCAAACCCCCCCCCCCCCACCCCCCCCCCCCCCCACCCCCCCCCCCCCCCCCCCCCCCCCCCCCCCCAAAACCCCCCCCAAAACCCCCCCCCCCCCCCCCCCAAAAAAAACCCCCCCCCCCCCCCCCCCCCAAAAAACCCCCCCAAACCCCCCCCCCCCAAAACCCCCCACCCCCCCCCCCCCCCCCCCCCCCCCAAAAACCCCCCCCCCCCCCCCGGGGGCCCCCCCCCCCCCCCCCCCCCCCCAAACCCCCCCCCCCCCCCCCCCCCCCCCCCAAAAAACCCCCCCCACGGGCCCCCCCCCAAAAACCCCCCCCAAAAAAACCCCCTCCCCCCCTTTTTTTAAAATTTTTTGGGTTTCCGGGGTTTTTTTTTTAAAAAAAACCCCTCCCCTCCCCGGGGGGGGCCCCCCGGGGGGGGTTTTTTTGGGGGCCCCACACCCGGAAAACCCCTCATGATTTTCCCCTAAAATTCCTTTAAAATGAAACCAAAGGGGGAAAATTTTTTTAAAAAAAAAAAGAAAAAAAATTTTAAAAAATTAACCCAAACAAAAAATTCCCTACCTTTTTTTCGGGCCCCCCCGGTTTTCCCCCCCCTTTTTTTGGGGAACCCCCCCGGGGGCCCCAAAGGGGGCCCCCGGGGGGCAAAAAAAACCCAATAGGGCCCAAAAGGTATTTTTTAAAAGGGTTTTAAAAAAATAAAATGAAAAAAAGGACCGAAAATTCCCCCCAAAAACCCCCCTTCCCAAAAAAAGGGGGGAAACTTGAGTAAATACCATTGCTTTATGTAAATTGGACAATAAACCATACAAAAACCCCCCCAGCACTACCCCCAGTAACGACACCCCCGCGACACAAACGCCAGTCCCCACCACCCACCCACGCGTGTATCTCCGTGTGTTCATGTTCACCTTACGAGCGACATCGTGCTGCAGACACACCCTTCAGCGCCACACCGCCGCCCACAGGAAAGCTGGCGAGGCCCGCGCTGATCCACCAACCAATTACCATTGTAGTATATACCCCACAGCCTCCTTGACCTGCACCTAGAAGACCTGCAACGCGGCCGCTGGAGAACCACACAACTACGAGACACCCCCCTCATCAACACACCACCCACTTAAGAGCACCCGGCGGAACACGTGATCTCATCTCCCCGTAGGGCACAGGACCGAGCGTCCCTCCCTCCCCACACCTCTTCTTCTTCCGCTCACGTCTACCTCTCATCCTTCCTCACTTCCTCATCCACCAATGGTGAAGTGTTTTCCCAATTCACCCCTGAGACCCGAGCGTGCTCCACACGCGCCCACTCAAAAACTTCCTCAGACAAGCCCAGTACATACCATCCTCTGCTTGTTAATCTAAAAGATGACGTAGCACATGTAAGGGTGAATTGCAATCGAGGCGAACCCTCAAACCCGACACCCAAATCCCCTACCGCCTCCTCCCGAGCCGGGGGACTTTCCCCACGAGAGAGCCCGGTTCCCCCTCACGTTACCCACCGCACCCCCCAGCCCCCGACACCCCACTCCGCCCTCCCATCGCCTACTACCCCCCCTCCACCAATTCCGTCCGCGTCAACGGTGGCCGATCCAGTGAATTGGGCTAGAGATAAAAAATTAAAAAAAAAAAAAAACCACACAGCAAAAACTAAAGACCTAATAAATAAACACAACCAGAAAGAACAGTACTCGCTATATTTCAACCACTTCTGCTCTTCCCCTTGGTCACTCGTCGGGCTTGACCGCCCCCCCGTGTACCACTGCACTCGGTGCTGTCCCCCCCAGCCATACCCCCCCCGACGACCATCCCCAACAGCGTGGTCGGCATCGCAAGACAAATGGCCGCAATCGTACTTGGGGCCCAGGCGTGGGGCTCATGTGGTGGGAGGGGTCTCGATGCCTTCTACCCTAACCTGATACTGCCCATTAACCGACTAGGCACTTCCTCACTTTAAGTATTACACACCGTTACGCCCCCCTCAGCCCTCCCGCCCCATGTCGGATCCCCTACTCATGCCATTGGTGGGTGGGGAGCCCGGCCCCTAACCCATAAGCGTCCCCACCCCCTCCACTCATCGGCCGCCGCTCTTCCCACGAACTTCCGCTCCCCGCTCCCCTCGTGCCCCAAGAAAACCCCCCCCCCCGCACCCCCACCCCCCTCCCCGCCCCCAACCCATCCGCCGTACACACCCCGCCGCCCCCCCCCGTCGCTCCTCGCCCCCCCCCCTCCCCAGCCCCTCTCCCCGGACCACCCCGAAAACCCCCCCCACCCCCGCGCCCAAACCCCCCCCAAAACCCCCCCCCCCACACCCCCCCCCACCCCCCTAACCAAAATCTACCCCGCTCCACCAAAAAAAATGAGCAGAAAACCCCCCGAATACAAACCCCCCCATACCGCTCCCCACAGGCCCAAATAAGTACGATCGCGCCAGAAAGCATACCGCCCCCGGAACAACCGCCCCGCACCCCCCCCGCACACCCCCACCCCTCCAGCCCACACCCAGACCCCAAAACCGGCCCCACCCACCCCCAACCCCCCCCCCATCCGGGCCCCTAACCCCAATGGATAGGTAAAAACCCACCGCCCCCCCTCCTCCCCCGCTGGGCACACCCCAACCCGGCAGACACATCCGGCCCACCGCCCCGCCCCTCCCCCGCGCAAGCCGCCCCCCCAGAGAATGACCGACCCCGCTACGCGACCGTCTCCCCCCCTCGGTCCCCGAACCTCCTCAACAGCTCCCCCCGCGGCCCCACGCCCACAGCCCCCCCACCCCCACCCTCCTGGTACCAAATAACTATGGGCTGGCGTGCGCCTCGGGCCAGGGCTCGTCGGCCCAACGATCCGACCCCGGGACCACATTACCTCCTGCGCCCCACCCTCCCCCCCCCACGAAACTTTGGTTGGAGATATGGGTGGTTATTTGCCAGCCTGTTTGGCCCTGTGTCCGGTACGGGCGGGCACCAGTTCCATACCCCACGCAAACCCACCTCGATAAACAAAAACCACAGCGCAAACATTAAAAAAATAAAAACAAAAAAACCAACAACCCCCCACCGCCAAAAAAAAACAAAAAACAAAATAGAAAAAACCAGCTGACAACAAATATAAACAAAAAAACACGCCTCGAACAGACCACATGCGACCCACTCCCGCGCCCCGCGGATCCTCACTGGTGCCTCCGCACCCCGCCCAACCCTCCCCCCCGCCCCAGCCACCACGCCAGAAAAAGAACATTGCCTTAGGTACCTCCGGCAATAAACAAACACGCTGATGCAAGGTGAGGTCAAACCTAGGAGCCCCTCAAGGGAGAAACATATCACATATGATAAACACAACAAATAAGACCACAAAAAATAACAAAAACCCACAAACTAACCCCTTAAACCCAAAAACCCAGACCCACGAACGAAACCCAAAACCCCCCGGTCCAAAAACCATAAAGAAAAAAAAAAAAAGAAAAAAGAGATTACAAACCAAGAAAAGATGGCCCCTGAGATACCAAACAAACAGGCGATACTTCCAAGAAATAATACCCCGCAAAAATACTCAACCGAAAACAATGCCGCCGTCCCAATCGCCCCCCAACAGCCACGTCCAACACATCCCCCCTCCCCCACCCACCCCATACGCCCCCTCTGCACGAAAGCACAGATGTAGACCTAAGTAACCCCGAACCATAAAAACATCAAACACCCCCCCCATTACTAATAACTACCCCAAACCCCCCCCAACCCCACCCCCTCCCCCCCCCCCCACACTCACCCTTACAACCCCCCCCGTCCCCCCCACCTGCGCGCAGGCGTACTCCTGGGCCACGATAACCCCTTATATATTACTACATATAAAACGAATATATCAAAATAAACCCGCAAAAAACCCCAAAAAATTAAAAACCCCCCCGGGCTTGCAACCGCGTGTCCCCCTATCCCCCAACAACCCCCCACATACTCAACACACACCCCTCTACTAATAACACCACACAAAACAACTAACATATAAACCACAATTGTGGTTTGGGGGGTATGTCCCCAACCCGACCCAATAACCTCACTTGTCCAAACTTAACCCAGAACCCAAGCATATACAACCACCCCTCCCATCCCCCCCCACCCGCCCCCCAAAAGAAAAAAATAAGAAAAACAAAAACCCAACCCCCCCAACCCCTCCCTAACCCCACTACCCAACCGAACCACTTACCCACCCCCACAAACTAAATCCGGCCCGCAACCCCACCAAAAGCGCTTCCGACAACCAGAAACAAAAAAAAAAAAAAACAACCACCAACGAAAATAAAACACCCACCGGAGGAATAAATAAAAGGGAAATAGAAACCCCCCCCCCCCGGTACTCTTGCCTTTTGCCAGCGATTCACCTCTTGGATCCACCCATACGGCCCTTTACCTTGTGTCTTCCAGAGGCATCCGGCTTCTCGTTTATTATGCGTGTTCAGGTATAATCTCAATGACCTCCCTACCCCACACCCAGCCGCGCCCCCCCCCCTCTCACTTCTGATGCGTGGACCAACCCCCAAACCATACAACCACGACCAACCCCAAACGCTACTTTGTTATGCTCATCACAAGAGAGTAACAAATAACAAGCACGCATGAAAAAACAAACTGAAACACAAAAAGTACAAAATAAACCCCCAGAAGACAAAAACAACTAACGAATAAACCCAACCTACAACAAAAACATAACCACTCACAAAACAGAACAAAACAACAAAACGCGAAGCCGACACCAAAACACACAACACAAATAGAACAAAGGAGTACACGGCAAAACCAGACAAAACAACGCCACCACCCGACCAACACAAACACCTCAAAACTAACACAAGAACATTTTCCAAGCTAACATAACCATAAGACATACACAACAAGACAAGAATCCCTCATACAACCACCCTTTTCTTTCAAGTATATCGGCGTGAGAATGTGTCTTGCTGATTGTTTTTGACGAGGCTAGGGTCCTACCCCAGATATCCAAAATTTGAAAAGTGTATGTAAATAAATTAATTTGTTACTTTTACAGATCAAACCTCCCGACTTCACTTATCCATTGCCTCTACACCTCCGACTCTCAGTTACCATCTTCAACTCCCACCCGCCACCATATAATTGCCCATTAAACAACTAAACTTCACCTCTCCCTGGCATACGCTTGTTACCATTCCTTACCTACACAGGGGTGGCTCTGTAGCCTCCGCTGCCGCAAACATGTTACCAAACCCAGTTATTTCCACCTATTCTAGGTTCTTTTCTGGCTGCGTTGAGTATGAACTCCGTTTTATGGTTTTTCCCCCGAAGGCATGTCCATAACGACGTGCTAACAAGCACAGGATAATTAAAATAGAGCAGAGCCGCCCACGCGGTCCTCTGTCGGTACCTCCATTGCAGTTTTGATCACCTTCGATCCCTTTTGCCCAGCGCTCTGGCGATCCTCTGGCGTGCCTCAACGATTCTGCCACCCAGGACCTTGGGGTCGCCTTGATCATCCGCCTCTACTCCACATCCCCTATTCGCCGGGTTCCAGCCATATCCCTTGAAAGAATGAAAGTGGCGCGCCTTCACTCTTCTGAAAAAAAACACAAAACCCAGGAGATAAGGTGTCCGCTTAGTGCTTCTTGGGTGCTGCATGGACCCCCAAAGCAGCCGCATTTCTTCGATGTGCGTGCCTCCTGCTTTGTCCTGGACATTGGATAACCGCTAGCCGACTACCTTTGAGCCGTTAGTAATATGTATGTTGCTTTAGGTACCTGGGTATTACCTTCCTCTACGAGGATCCGGAGGGGAGGTGGGGTTCAGGAGGCGAGGGAGAGGAGCATTTATTTGTCTCTGCACCTATGAAGTCTGGGTGACAAGCTAACATGGAGAGAATAAGTGTGAATAGAATTTCGCTACATTCAGTCTTGGAAGGCCGTGCCGTCAACACAACACATTGCAAACCAACCGACAGACAAAGTGTGTGTGTTTATCTGTGTACATGTGTTTGTGTGTGTTGTGTAATGAATGGCAAGTCCGTCAAGAGCTCGACTGAACCTGCAAATAGTCACGTGGGTTACTGAGGCATAATGATGTCTCACCTTCTCTGCATCCCCACCTGCACCCTATGGAGGTGAACTTGGATGGGTCCTCTGCATCCGAGCCTCCCTCTGGCCCGTCCACCGTACAGTAGACTTAAGAACGACAATTAAGATGTCGCAACTAAATCCCAACTGATGAAACAAATTCTACATCTCTTTGTCATTTAATGACCCCTCTCACCGGCTACCGCTTCAACATGCACTGTTGTTTCCTATGCTTATATGCATGGATGCGTGAGGGGTAAACCCCCCTCAAACTCAAGTTTCCCCTCATTTTTGTTTGCAGAATAATGTGTCCCTCACATTTTTTAGATACAATAAAGTAGTTACTAGGTAAATTGCAGAGTAAGTAACATCAAACTGATGGGATTTCTATGTGGACAGGGTCTCAAAGATAAATTAAAGCTTTACTGAAAGTAGTATTTTATTTATAGTGTTGGTTGTTTGCCTCATGATGATCACCCACTGGGAGGTCTCAGTTTAACCCTCCTTTCTATGGACCACTACATCCCTTCTTGTATTAACTGTACAGAGCAGTCCCACCATACCACCTAACTCTCTTTCATTTCACACATGGACGACATAATATGAAACAATGTCCAAAATAACTTATCATTCGGGAACAAGAAAAATGACAAAGAGACAAAGGAAACAGAAGCTGGCTAGCTAGCTAATGTAGATGGGTTAAAAAAGAAAATCCTCCACCAGCTACAGTGAAAAAATACAGCTAATGATCATTTAACATGAATAAGCCTTATCTTCTTGACTAGCTGTGTTTTCATTGACCCTGCTGCTTAGGAGCACTAATGAAATATTACGGTGATGGAGCCCCAACAAGCGGCCAGTAACCAACGCTGAAGCTACTGGTGAGAGCAAGTCACCTTTTAAAGGACCACACACTACGACGTTTTGGGGGGAAATCCGGTTGCCCGTAGGTTCAACTTGCCCTTTATGTGACAGAGGTGGCAGATAAAACCAACAACACAACCTGGATTAGTAAAAAGGTCTATGGTGGGGTAGTCCTTTAGGTTACCTGCTCATCTGTATTTTTGACTTACTGGTCGTGACGGGAAAAAACCTCCAGTCAAACTCTCATGGATTTTTGGGGGGCCCTGCTGCAGGCAGGCTAAGTTTGGATGGAAGGATGATCACACAGTATGTTTTCAGATGGATTCATAATCTAACAAACAGGATGTGTATTGTGTAAAATATCTTATTTGATTGTGGTTTCCTATTTTAAGGTTTGGAGTGATCTACCTGTCTTGCGAGTACTGAAGATATAATAGCTGTTAATAATATTAAAGCTTGATTTACTGGCATTCAGAGACGTGTGTGTGTGTGTGCTGTGGGGGTTGTGTCTAGGCTGGTGGTGTTTCCCCACCACAGTGTGTATTAACTGGATTGTACCAGCTAACAATCAACACTACTACAGTCTGGTAAATGCTGCAAGCTGATGACACTAAAATAATGCTCCTCTACAAGTAAATGACAGCACACCAACACACTTTACTTTATTCAGCCATTCTTTCTTCTATTGCATTTCCACCAACATGATAGATTTCCCCCCCACAGATCCACCAATCCCAGCCAGAGAGCTCTGGTTCAGTAGATGTAGCTTTGGTATCATTAGTCAGTTTTGGTTTGTTATTGCAGCTCACCAGACGCTAACAACTACAGCTTGGTCTCAGTGAGCCTCTCTGGTCTTTGAACCACCACTCCTGTCACTACTGATATATAAAGACTGTATCTATTGCCAGTAATTCTACTGCCAACATAACAAAACATGGAACTTTACTTTGTGATATACCACTCAACTATCAGGTTTATATTCATGAGCTCAGTGTCAGCAAGCATCTGAAGTGACCTTGAGCAAGACCTACCGGCTCCAGGGGTGGTGGTCTTTAGCTGACCTCTGACCTCCCAGTGGAAGGAGAACATAAAAACACGTGTTCTGTGTTGTTGCAGTTATTCCTGATCTCCACCAGAGGGCAGTATTCACTACATCACTATGATCAGTGACACTGTGGACAACAATACATGGGCCACTTGTATGGTAAAGTATTAATGTTCTTCCCTTTGGTAAATAGAACATTTAGGATGAGTGAGGGTGTTGAAACCTTCTATTACTGTCAATTTAATTGTCTATTAATTGTTGTATTTAGTCAATGAGGTCGCTTATATCAAGTAATGCAGTAAAACAGGCAAAGTGACGAGTTGTGATATAAAATAATTATAATACAATTGTTATGATATTCAACTATTCTGAAATGAACTTTCATTTTGTAACGTGTATGTAAACAGAGGCATTATGAAAGTGCTTCTCACGGCTCTGAAGGAGAAAACCAACTTGGGGAACAAGAGAGTGAAAACTCCTATGATCACTTGTAGCTGCATGCAATCAGCTCCCTGGAAAAATTGGCGTCATCACTCCTAAAGGATACCGCCCTCTTCGCAGGGCGATGATGTTAGACCGACAGAACGCCTTTGCTTTCCATAAGGATTTAACTTTATTACTTACATGAATTAAATTTACTAGGATTCTGGAGAGTGATCAGTGCAGTAGATTGTACTGGATCAATGAGAAATATCCCCACTGTGCCTTAGCCTGTTGATAAGCCTATTTACACCATCATTTACACCATCTGCAAGTTTTCCTCCAGCAATCCTCAAGTTTTTGTATTGTTCAGTTTTATTCACTCAACATTTTCCCCCATACTTCCCACTTAACGTCTACTTAACGTGTTGTCGGCAGAATGTTTCCATACCACCACTGTTCAAAAGGTCCAGCCCTTTAGGACCTTTGGCTTTTTTATCAGTCTTCCAGTTCTCTCTAGTGGACAAAATAAAGCACTGCAGCCATAGTTCTTCATAGTTCATACCACCTTTCTTTAGCCAATCACAGTGTTCGGGAAGGACATTAATTACTGAGTTAGTTGGAACTCTTGCTTGTGCTCCTTTCCAGACCGACTGCTCCTGTGTGTCTATGAGACTACGCACAACTGACTCAAGTTGTACTCAGAATGAGTTGTGAAGTTTAAAGTGGCTTGGATGTGTGATAGAAATAAATCTTCCTGGACATCAACTCTGTATAGTTCTTACCGGACTATCTAGGGCGATTGCAATTTTAACTGCACCTAGTTAAGTTCAAGATACCAACACCGCCTCTACTACACTGACAATTGTTCATAGTGTAGTTTATTGCTTTTATTTTATTTGTTCTACTATTTTTAGTTCTTATTTTTATATTCCATAGGTGTGCTTATACTGCTTATACTGTGTACAAGGCCCTATCAGCAGGGCTGTAGCTGACTATTTGGAGGCCCTCGGCATAGCTATGTTTTGAGGGCCCCCTCAAAACATATGAACCATAACAATAAAAAAGTCATTTTTATTTTGCTACTTTTGTCATTTCGGTCATTGAAGTTGTGAAGGAAACACTGTAAACGGTGTTCATTAACGTGTCTTTTCTAAGTGACATCTTTATGTATTGCATAGAACCACACAGGCAATTTGGCCTGTGCAATATTAGGGTTAATGATCATAAACAAGATATGTAATCTTGAATTTAATCTTCAATCTTCAAAACTATACTGTAACTCGCCCACAAGGGACCACAAGTTGATGGCCTCCGAGACTGGGAGCCCCAAGAGCACTTCTGGAGACCTGAGGATGGAAACCAAGAGCCAAACATAAGAAATGTCACCAAGCTTTGAAGACCAAGAATATAAATATCTGACATGGTATCGACCCAGACACAGTAGCACACTACAAGCTCAGCAAACCCACACCAACAGATGAGCTGTCTGAATGTCAGTAGATGTCACCTGTAAGCCAGAGGCTGAAGGGTGCAGCCGCGCTTCACTTTGGAAGCAGGAACGGCGAGGCCCAAGTCAATCAGCTTGACTCTCAAGGGCTGATCGCGATGGTTCACCAGCATTATGTTGTCTGGTTTGATATCAGACCGATGCTCTTCAGAGCCTCCAACACCGTGAGCAGCTGCAGGTACAGAGGTAGAAATAAAGATCACATGCCATAGTTGAAAATGAACAGTTTTTAATTGTTTTCCATAAGATAGTGAGTGTTTTTTTAAATATTGCTTTCAGTGATGAGTATTAAATGTTTAGCTCAACAGATATTTTGCACCATATGTTGCCATTGCTTAGTAATTGAACTGTCAAAGCCACTTCGTCTGTACCTGATGTATGATGGGTCTTATCTCCATTAGAGACGGGGGCTCAAGGTCTCTCTCCACCATGAAGTCAAAAAGACTCTTGTCTAGCATCTCCAACACTAGACAAGGGTGTCCATTGTGCAGGAAATAGTCACAATACTGAACCAGGTTGCTTTTATGTGGGTCCAGAACGCTGACTCTCTCCAGCATGGCCACCTGGGGAGAGATGACAATAAGTTAGATGGGTTCATAGAAAGCTAGGTATCAGGTACACACAAACAACAACTGATAACAATTCATGTTACACATTTTAATAGACCAGACAAAATCTGAGCAAGGAAACAGACCCAAACTTTTACAAGCACCAATATCAAAAAGACTGAAATGATCTACCTCTTCCTCGGCCTCCCAGAGGGCATAGGGTGTCTTCTTCAGTATCTGATGACCACTGTGATGTTGGTGTCTAACTTAAGACACTGGACCACTTTCCCGAAGCAGCCCTCTCCCTTGAAGGCCTGAACCAGGTAGTCACATGAGCTGCTGGACAGCATCTCGTTCTGGACTACCTGTACCTCCTCAGGATCCGGGAGGGGAGGTGGGGTCAGGAGGCGAGGGGGAGAGGAGCATTTATTTGTCTCTGCACCTATGAGAGCTGGGAGACAAGCTAACATGGAGAGAATATGTGTGAATAGAAGTCGCTACATTCAGTCTTGGAAGGCCGTGCCGTCAACACAACACATGCAAACACATCAACAGACAGACAAGAGTGTGTGTGTTTTTCTGTGTACATGTGTTTGTGTGTGTTGTGTATGTATGGCAAGTCCAGTCAGAGAGCTCGACTGAACCTCAAATAGTCACGTGGTTACTGAGCAAATGAGTGTCTCACCCTCTGCCATCCCCCACCTGCACCCCTATGGAGGTGAACTTGGATGGGTCCTCTGCATCCTGAGCCTCCTCTGGCCCGTCCACCTACAGGAGACAGAAAACACAATTAAGATGTCCAATAAATCCCAACTGATTAAACCAATTCTACACTCTTGGTCATTTAATACCCCTCTCACGGCTACCGCTTCACATGCACTGTTGTTTCCTATGGCTTATATGCAGGGATGCAGTGGAGGGTAAACCCCCCCAAACTCAGTTTCCCCTCATTTTTGTTTGCAGAATAGTGTTTCCCCACATTTTTAGGCTACCATAAATATTTACTAGGTAAATTCATAGTAAGTAACATCAAACTGATGGGATTTCTATGTGGACAGGGTCTTCAAAGAATAAATGAAAGCTTTTCTGAAAGTAGTATTTTATTTATAGTGTTGGTTGTTTGCCTCATGATGATCACCGACTGGAGGTCTCAGTTTACCCTCCTTTCTATGGACCACTACATCCCTGCTTGTATGTACTGTACAGAGCAGGTCCCACCATACCCACCTAACTCTCTTTTCATTTCACTGGGCGACATAATATGAACAATGTCCAAAAGAACTTATCAGTCGGGGACAGAAAAATGACAAAGAGACAAAGGAAACAGAAGCTAGCTAGCTAGCTAATGTAGATGGGGTTAAAAAAGAAAATCCTCCACCAGCTACAGTGAAAAAATACAGCTAATGATCATTTAACATGAATAAGCCTTATCTTCTTGACTTAGCTGTGTTTCATATGACCTGCTGCTTAGGAGCACTAATGAAATATTACGGTGATGGAGCCCCAACAAGCTGCAGTAACCAACGCTGAAGCTACTGGTGAGAGCAAGTCACCTTTTAAAGGACCACACCGACGTTTTGGGGGAATCGGCCCGTTGGTCAACTTGCCCTTTATGTGACGAGAGGGTTGGCAGATAAAACCAACACCAACTCTGGATTAGTAAAAGGTCTGTGGGTGGGTGTAGTCCTTTAGGTTACCTGCTCTCTGTATGTTTGCCTTTACTGGTCAGTGACGGGAAAAAACCTCCAGTCAAACCTCCATGGATGCTGCTGCAGGCAGGCGTTAGTTTGGGATGGAAGGATAACACACAGTATGTTTCAGATGGATTCATAATTTAACAAACAGGGATGTGTATTGTGTAAAATATCTTATTTGATTGTGGGTTCCTATTTAAGGTTTGGAGTGATCTACCTGTCTTGGCGAGTACTGAAGATATAATAGGCTGTTATTAATATTAAAGCTTGATTTACTGGCATTCAGAGACCTGAAAGACTTGAGACTTGACTTGAGTGTGTGTGTGTGTGTGTGTGTGTGTGTGTGTGTGTGTCTAGGCTGGCTGGTTGTTTCCCCACCACAGTGTGTATTAACTGGATTGTACCAGCTAAACAATCAACACTACTACAGTCTGGTAAATGCTGCAAGCTGATGACACTAAAATAATGCTCCTCTACAAGTAAATGACAGCACACCAACACACTTTACTTTATTCAGCCATTCTTTCTTCTATTGCATTTCCACCAACATGATAGATTTCTCCCCCACAGATCCACCAATCCCAGCCAGAGAGCTCTGTTCAGTAGATGTAGCTTTGGTATCATTAGTCAGTTTTGGTTTGTTATTGCAGCTCACCAGACGCTAACAACTACAGCTTGGTCTCAGTGAGCCTCTCTGGTCTTTGAACCACCACTCCTGTCACTACTGATATATAAAGACTGTATCTATTGCCAGTAATTCTACTGCCAACATAACAAAACATGGAACTTTACTTTGTGATATACCACTCAACTATCAGGTTTATATTCATGAGCTCAGTGTCAGCAAGCATCTGAAGTGACCTTGAGCAAGACCTACCGGCTCCAGGGGTGGTGGTCTTTAGCTGACCTCTGACCTCCCAGTGGAAGGAGAACATAAAAACACGTGTTCTGTGTTGTTGCAGTTATTCCTGATCTCCACCAGAGGGCAGTATTCACTACATCACTATGATCAGTGACACTGTGGACAACAATACATGGGCCACTTGTATGGTAAAGTATTAATGTTCTTCCCTTTGGTAAATAGAACATTTAGGATGAGTGAGGGTGTTGAAACCTTCTATTACTGTCAATTTAATTGTCTATTAATTGTTGTATTTAGTCAATGAGGTCGCTTATATCAAGTAATGCAGTAAAACAGGCAAAGTGACGAGTTGTGATATAAAATAATTATAATACAATTGTTATGATGATATTCAACTATTCTGAAATGAACTTTCATTTTGTAACGTGTATGTAAACAGAGGCATTATGAAAGTGCTTCTCAGGGCTCCGAAGGAGAAAACCAACTTGGGAACAAGAGAGTGAAAACTCCTATGATCACTTGTAGCTGCATGCAATCAGCCCCCGGGAAAAAATTTGGGGGGGGCGCCCACCCAACCCCTAAAGGATCCCGCCCTTTTTCGCCGGGCGATGATTTTTAGACCGAAAAACGCCTTTGCTTTCCATAAGGATTTAACTTTTTTAAATTACATGAAAAAAATTTTTCCTAGGATTTTGGGATTTGATCAGGCATTTAATTGTACGGGGATCAATGAGAAATTCCCCCCCTGGGGCCCTTACCCTTTTGGGATAAGCCTATTTACCCATCATTTACACCATCTGCAAGTTTTCCTCCAGAAATCCTCAATTTTTTGTATTTTTCAGTTTTATTAAATAAACCCATTTTCCCCCTTATTCCCAAATTAAACGTCTACTTAAGTGTTGTCGGCAGAATGTTTCCATACCCCCAAACTCTTCAAAAGGACAGCCCTTTAGGCCCTTTGGTTTTTTATCGTCTTCCAGTTCTCTCTAGTGGAAAAAAATAAAGCACGGGCAGCTTTGTTTTTCATGTTCATACCACCTTTCTTTAGCCAATCACAGTGTTCGGGAAGGACATTAAATTACTGAGTTAGTTGGAACTCTTGCTTGTGCCCCTTTTCCCAAGACCAAACTGCTCCGTGTGTCTATGGACTAGCAAAACTGACTAAAGGTTGTCTGAGAATGAGTTGGGGGAAGTTTAAAGTGGCTTGGATGTGTGATAGAAAAAAAATCTTCCTGGAAATCAACTCTTTTTATAGTTCTTACCGGACTATTAGGGCGATTGAAATTTTTAAACGGCATTAGTTAAGTTCAAATCCAACACCGCCTTTCTACCACTCAAATTGTTCTTAGTCTAGTTTTTTTGTTTTTAAAATTTTTTTTGGTTTTACAAATTTTTATTTCTTATTTTTTTTAATTCCATGGGGGTTGTGTTTAAATACTGCTTATACGTGTAAAAAGGCCCCTTTATCAGCAGGGCTGTAGCTGACTATTTGGAGGCCTCGGCTTGCTATGTTTGGGGGGCCCCCCTAAAAAACTTATAAACCCATAACAAAAAAAAAAAGTCATTTTTATTTTGCTACTTTTGTCATTTCGGTCATTGAAGTTGTGAAGGAAACACTGTAAAGGGGTGTTCATTAAGTGTCTTTCAAAGGGACATCTTTATGTATTGCATAGAACCACACAGGCAATTTGGCCTGTGCAATTTTTTTTTTTTGGGTTAAGACCCATAAACAAGTTATGTAATCTTGAATTTAATCTTCAATCTTAAAAAACTATACTTTTAACTGGGCCCAAAAGGGGCCCAACAATTTGATGGCCTCCGAAAATGGGACCCCCCAAGAGAAATTCTGGAGACCTGAGGAGGGAAAACCAAGACCCAAACATAAGAAATGTCCCCAAAGCTTTGAAGCCCAAGAATTTAAATATCTGACATGGTATCGCCCCCCAAAACAAGTAGCACACTACAAGCTCAAGAAAAACCCACCCAACAGATGAGCGGGGTCGGGAATTTGTCAGTGTTGTCACCGGTAAGCCAGAGGTAAAGGGTGAAAGCCCCCTTCACTTTGGAAGCAAGAACGGGGGGCCCCAAGTCAATAGTTGCTCTCAAGGGGGGGATCGCAAAGGGGTTTTAAAGCTTAGGGTTTTTGGGTTTTTGATATCGGGGCCCGATGTTTTCAAAAGCCCCCAACACCCGTGAGCAGCTGCAGGTACAAAAGGTAGAAAAAGGATCACATGCCATATTTGAAATAAACATTTTTTAATTGTTTTCCTAAGTTTGTGATTTTTTTTTTATATATTGCTTTCAGGGGATGAGTATTAAATGTTTAGCTCAACGGGATATTTTGCTCCATTTTTCCCTTTTGTTAGTAATTGAATGTCAAAGCCCCTTCGTCCTTTACCTGATGTATGAGGGGTCTTATCTCCATTAGAGAGGGGGGCTCAAGGTCTTCTCCACCATGAAGTAAAAAAAGACTTTTGGGTCTAGCTTCCCCAAACACTAGAAAAGGGGTGTCCATTGTGCAGGAAATAGTCACAATATTTGAACCAGGTTGCTTTTATGTGGGTCCAAAACGCGGGATCTCTCCGCAGGGCCCCCCTGGGGAGAAAAGGGGACAAAAATTTTGAGGGGTTTCATAGAAGCTAGGTTCGGGTTTCACACAAACAACAACTGATAAAAAAAATTATTTTAACACATTTTAATGGGACCAGACAAATTTCTGAGAAAGGGGAAAAAGGACCCAAACTTTTACAAAAAAACCAAATTATAAAAAAGGCCCTTCCTGGGCCCTCCCAGAGGGCATGGGTGTCTTCTTAAAGTATTGATGACCACTGTGTGTTGGTGTTTTAAACTTTAAGACACTGGACCACTTTGAAACCCAGCCCTCCCCTTAAAAGGCCTAAACCAAAGGGTGGGCCACATGAGCTGCTGGACGCATCTCTTTTGGGACTCCCCGTACCTCCTAAGGTTCCGGGGGGGGGGGGTGGGGTAGGAGGCGAGGGGGGAGGGAGGAGCATTTATTTGTCTCTGCCCCTATGAGAGCTGGAAAACAAGCAAAAAAGGGGAGAGAAAAATGTGTAAAATAGAAGTCGCAAACTTTCAGTTTTGGGGGGAAGGCCGTGCCGTCAACAAAAACACTTTGAAAACCAACAGAAGACAAGTGTGTTTTGGTTTTTTTTTTGGGTGTACATGTGTTTTGTGTGTTGGGTATGTATGGCAATTTCCAGTCAAAAGAGCTCAAATTGAACCTCAAATAGTCACGTGGTTATGGGGAAAAATTGAGTGTCTCCCCCCTCTGCCATCCCCCCCTGAAACCCCTTATGGGGGTTTGAATTTGGGATGGGCCCTCTGCATCCTGAGCCTCCTCGGCCCCGCCCAAACCTACAGGAGACAAAAAAACAAAATTAAGATGTCCAAAAAAACCCCAACTGTTTAAAACCCAATTCAACACCCCTTGGGTAAATTTAAACCCCCTCACGGTCCCCGCTTAAAATTTGCACTGTTTTTTCCCTATGGTTATATGCAGGGGATGAAATTGGAGGGAAAACCCCCCCCAAAACTCATTTTCCCCCTTCTTTTTTGTTTGCAAAATAGTTTTTTTCCCCCACTTTTTTTTGGGAAATACCAAAAATATTTACAGGAATTTCATAGTAAGTAACATCAAACTGATGGGTTTCTATGTGGACGGGGTCTTAAAAGGGAAAAAATTTTTAAAGCTTTTCTGAAAGTAGTATTTTTTTTATGGGTTTTGGGGTTGTTTGCCTCATGATGATCACCACGGGGAGGTTTCTCAGTTTACCTCCTTTCTATGGCCCATTAACCCCCTCCCTTGTATGTACTGTACGAGCAGGTCCCCCCAAACCACCAAACCTCTTTTCATTTCATGGGCGACATAATATGAACAATGTCCAAAATAATTTATCGTGGGGGAACAGAAAAATGAACAAAGGGGAAAAAGGAAAAACAGAAGCTAGTTTGCTAGCAAAATGTAAAATGGGGTTTAAAAAAAAAAAAAATCCTCCCCCAGCTACAGTGAAAAAATACAGCTAAGGGATCATTTAACAGAAAACCCTTATCTTTTGACTTAGCTGTGTTTTTTGCCCTGTGCTTGGGGAGACAATGAAATTTAGGGGTGATGGACCCCCAAACCCAAGTGCAGTAACCAACGGGAAGCTACGGGTTTGAGGGGAAAAGTCCCCTTTTTAAAGGCCCAACACCCCTTTTTTGGGGGAACCCGGGCCCTTTGGGTTCAATTGCCCCTTTATGTGACGTGAGGGTTGGCAGAAAAAAACCAACCCCAATCTGGTTTAGTTAAAAGGTTTATGGGGGGTGTAGCCCTTTTTGGGTTTCCTGCTCTCTGTTTGTTTGCTTTACTGGTCAGTGAGGGGGAAAAAAACCTCCGTCAAAACCCCATGGATGCTGCTTGCAGGAAGACTTTTATTTTTGGGTGGAAGGATGACAACAGTAGTTTCAGATGGATTCATAATTTAACAAACAGGGATGTGAAATTGTGTAAAATATATTATTTTTTGTTTGTGGGTTCCTTTTTAAGGTTTGGAGTGATTACCTGCCCTTGGGAGTACGGGAAGACCTGTGCTAATCATCTAGCTCCGTTTTTTCACCACAATATTCAACCAATCCCTGGCTGAGTTGGGTCTGTGGTCCCCCCTGTTCCCAAAAAGACCCCACTATTGCCCTGTCCCTTTAAAAATTTGCTTTCCAGCTTGTTTTTGAATGACTACCGACCGGGGCCCTCCCCTCGGTGGTAAAAAATGCTTGGGAGAGGCTGATAAAAGATCTGTGCCTTCCCCCCTTGGGCCCCATGGCCCCGCTGCATTTTTGCTTATCGTCCAAACAGATCCACAGATGTTGCTGTCCCCCAGTATTTCCCAAACCACACTCTCTCATCTTGACAGCCGGGAAGGGGGGCTTTGTGAGTTTTGCTGTTCTTTGTTTTTATATTTTCAGTTTTTAAACACCATAGTCCCCACCAGACTGGAGGCAATTTGATTAAAGGGGGGACTAAAACACCCCCCCGGGGTGTGCTTGGACCCTGGATTTCCCTGCCCGGCCACCCCCAGGTGGTAAAGGGAGGGGGCAAAACCACCCCCAAACCCGGGAAACCAGGACCCCCCCAGGGTTGCGTCCTCAGCCCCCTACTGTACTCCCTTTTTCCACTTGATTTTGGGGGCCGGGGTTCAGCCCCAACTCCATCATTAATTTTTGGCAGAGGGACACGGGTGGTGGTGGGCCTGATCCCCCGACAACGAGGGAAAAGGGCCCCCCCCTGGAGGAAGTCCCCTGACCTTTTAAACCCCTGGTCCCGGCAACACCCCCTCCTCTTAAATGCCCACCAAAACAAAGGAGCTGATTGTGGACTTTAGGGGGGCCCAAAAAACCCCCAAGAACGTACTCCCCAATTGGAGATTTAATGGGACTACTGTGGAGGGGGGGGTGAGCAGGTTAAAAAACCGGGGGGGATCCACATCACCGAGGATCTGTAAAGGGGTTCCAAACCACACACAGCCCACTCTGATGAGAAAGGAAAGGGAAAACCCCTTTTCCCACCTCAGGCAGCTGAGGAAATTCAGAGTCTCTCGGGGGATCCTTCAGTCTTCTACTTAGGGGGTTGTAGAGAGCATCCTGACGGGAAAGATACTGCGGGTTTTGGCAACAGCTCGTCAGGCGGGGAAGGGCTCTGCAGGGGTTTTTAGTGGTTCGGGGGGAACTCTGGAACTTGGAATACACTCCCCCCCCTGCGGGGACTTTACACCAGGGGGTTGCAAGAACCGGGGCCCGGCAGGATCATGAAGGTTTCCTCTCCCCCACCCAAAAACCCGGGAGGGTTTAGCTGCCCCAGGGTAAAGGCAAGCGCCTCCGCGGGTAAACGCTGGGGGGACAGAGAGACTGAGACAGAATTTTTTTCCTCGGGCCCATCAGGACTGTGAACTTGAAATACCAGGGCCCCACCAAAGACACACACATCCCCCTTTTTAACACACAAACCCCAAAACCACTTGGGTAGCGGGCTCCCCAAAATTTTAATTTTTCATATTTTCATTTTTTTAATATATTTTTTTTATTTTTTTCTATCCTATTGTAAATACTTTTTTCTTACTGTAAATTTTTGTGTGCTTTTTTTTGTAAATACTGTGCCCTGTTGTTGTCCTTTTGCACTTTCCCCGGGTTTGGGGCTTCCCATTTTTCCCATTTCACTGCAACCCCTGTGTGTGTATGTGAAAAAATACAGTTCTTGAATTTTGAATTTTGAATCTTGATGGATTCATTTGACTTGTTTTCACATTTATCAGGGGATTTTATATTTGTGTACTGTTTCTCAGTTGTTTTACCCGCCCTTGGGCTTGACTTTTAAAATGAGTGGTTTTATTTTGTATATCATTATTGTTTTTCTTTTTATTATTCTTTTATTCATTTTTTTAATTTTACCATTCTTCTTTTTTTTCCATTTGTATCTTTGTGTTTTTTTCAAATACCCCTAATATCAGATCAAGCTTTTAGGGGAAAAACCAATCGGGTAAAAATTTCCCAATGCTCTTCTATGGTCAAGGCCCAGCTGGGTTTTGATTTTTTCAACATTAAAACAACCCCCTCCTTCATTTTAAAAAACCAGAAAACCAAAAACTCTCAGCTCCCAAATTACAGTTTGAATTTGCTGCATAGAAATAAAACGGGGGAAATGACTTTTGGAAAAACTCTGGGGCCCCTCGGGGGGCCCCCGGAAAAAATACTACCCCCACACACTCACACACACCCTCTCTTCGGGTTGCTTTTGCAGAAATCAACAGGATCCCTTTCTGCGCTCTGGCCCACTTTTTCCCTTTTTTTTCCCCTGGTTTGATTTTAAAAAAACTCTCTGTCGCCCGCCAAAAAAAACCCCAACTTGGAGTTTTGGGGACGGCAGGGGTAAGTGGCACCCATTTAATGTATTCATTAGGGGTGCCCCATTTTTAGATGTCACTGGCTTTCCCCAGGGTGCTCAGGGGTTTTTTTTTTAAAAATTATAACCGAGAAGTGGACTCAAGAAAACTTTTTTCAATCTTCTTTAAAAATATACATCACACACACAAAAACCCCACTAACACCTTTATAGCAACATGTTTTTTGGAGTCATGCTCATGGCCCGTGCCATGTCCCAGTTTTTGAACCCAAATGGAGCAGGGTTTTTTGGTGCCCCCTTTGTACAGTGTCTTTTATGTGATGGGGGATTTCTGATCCGGGCCCTTTTTATATGCCTCTGAATGGCGCCCCCCCTTTAGGGGAGCCTGGTTTTAACCCTCTCTTTTTCCCCTCCCTCTTTTCTTCCAAGCTTTACATCTCTGCTAAAAACATTCCTTTTGCCTGACTGCATGGTGTCTGAGAAACCCCTTTGGCTAAACCGTAGACCCCTTGCTTCTTTTTTAAACACAGACAGATCCCATGGGGGAAATTTCCAGACGTTTTTGTAGGTCGGGCAGTAGGGAAACACCCCCATCGCTCAGAGTTTTAAAGGGGGTTAGTCATCAAATCAAATCAAAAAAATGGTTAGTACACGAAATCCCCCACCCTTGGGGACCCCCCCGGGAGGAAAAGGGAAAAATTCCCACAAAACCTTTTAGGAAAAAATGGAAAAAAAAACCTTGGGGGGGGGGCTACCCCCCCCAAGAGAGGGATCCCCTCCCAGGCGGGGCAATAGATCCCAGCTCAGTCAGGGTCATCGTAGGGACTTGGGGACCGTACAGGACCCCAACACTGCCCAGTTGGAGCCTGTAACGATAGGGGGAACACCCACACCCCACCCATACACACTTTTTTCTCACACGGAAAAACATGACCAGCGTCGGGTGGACAGGAGAAAAGTAAAACCAGGAGAATAGGACTTTGTAGGAAGGAGCTAGTATCCATCGGCGGGGAACCTAAAGCTAGGGGGAGCTAATGGCCCTACCCTTTAAAAAAACTCTGAGAACAGATGAGCCCCCCCCTAAAGGGGGCTGGTCAAATGTAGAGAGTTAAATGGTTTTTACCCTTTGGGATTTAAAGACTTCGTTT
The DNA here is from genome assembly GCA_034670405.1 of Hoplostethus atlanticus. NCBI lineage: Eukaryota > Metazoa > Chordata > Actinopteri > Trachichthyiformes > Trachichthyidae > Hoplostethus > Hoplostethus atlanticus. Next base: position 23,823 of record JAXDDX010000507.1, on the reverse strand, counting down.
GGCCCTTGCCTCTTGATTGGGGGCAGGCAGACTGTTCCAGGGGATAGGGACCCCGGTAAGAAAAGGCTCTGTTTACCTGCAGTTTTTTTTTTAAATTTGCGGGGATAAAAGGTACCCAAAGCGCCCTGCCCATTGAGGGCGGTGGCGGTTTATATGAAATAGAAATAAAAATAAAAGATCGGATAAACAAGCCTGAGTTTCCCCGTACGAAAAAAAAATTTTCTGAATGAACTTTTTACAGGCCCGAAACTGTTTTTGGTCCCTTTTGCCGCTTTTAACGCCCCCCCTCACTTTAATTTTTGGGAACTAGGGACTTTAAAAACCAATACAAATGAAATATAAAACATATGAGAAAAAAATTTTGCTAAGATTAAACCATCAAAAAAAAACATTTTCCCAAAGTAGTAAATATAAAATTTTTTAAAAAAACTAAAAACAATGATGAGGTTGATTTTGAGTGGGGACTGTCACGGCTGGAGTCCGGACCCCGGGTTTTCCTTGTGTTTCTTTGTGTCCCTGCCTCCCTTGTGTCTCCACCTCCCCTGTCTGTCTCTCATCGTCAGTCCATGTATGTGTGTGGCGTGGGTGTGGCTCCCTCTCCCGGTCCTGCCTTTTCCTCCACACCTGTTCTTCATCAGCCCATCAGCCCTACAGGATATATACCCCGGCTCTTCAACCACTCGTCGCCAGATTGTTCCGCCAACTATCGCGGTAGCCGCGCTTGTCTTTTAGTACTGGAGTTATTTCCTTGTGTGCGTCCCTGCTTTGCTAACCGCATTCTCCTATCTCCCAGGATCCCCTGAACGTCTCTTTCCCCGTGTCTCATCGCCGCAACCCGCCAGCCTGCCTGCTTCCCTCTCACCTGCCTGCCTGCCCCAGCTCCAACCAGCCCAGCCTCTTCACCCTCCACCATATCTTCACCCGCTCCTTCATTAAATCCTCTTTTCCTACTCCCTTTGTCGTGGTGTGCATTTTGGGTCCAGTAGCAACCATAACCCTGACATGTGACAATGCATTTTTGTGTTACTTGTATTACTCCAAACAATACATTTGTATTGCTCAAGCATGTTACATCACCCTTAGCTAATGATTTGCCTGCATTTGGTGTGTTGGTGGGCGATCATTTCAAGCCCTGTATGCAACTATTAATATTTTGCAGCCTCTGGGTTCTAGCCCATGCTGTCATAGTGTCTTTCAAACTGTTTGTGTCTAGCTTTCTAGTCACTTTCTACCCAGTAACCAAAAATAATCCTCCTCAGTGTTCACCCTTTCCTTCCCAACACAAAATGAATACATTGATGAATTAAATATCATTTAATTAGCACAATTTTCAAAATAATTCCAGATTTTAAAGAATACAAATGAAATACAATAAAATCTGAAATATATTAATGCATAAAAAAATAAATCTTATAAATTTGTAGGCCCTCACTAGAGGACCATGGTGGTTCCCCACTGTTTTATATAGTACCAGGAAATGGTTATTTAAGCTTGTACCATAGTGGAAGCCTTTTTGGTGCTGTCAAGAACCCTTTAGAAAGCTTCTCTATAGCACCATGCTCAAAAGGTTATACGTAGGTGGAACACAAATCTGCTGCAGGACAATTTGGACAAAAATCTACAAATAAATATAGATGTCAGGTGGTCTACAAAGAAATGTTTTGTGATCCACAAATGAAAACACATTTCACATCTCACCGGAGACATGAAAGCATGGGAAGAGAGAGGGATAGGCCAGACTACTCTAGGGAGGGCTGCCATTCAGATATAGGCCTGGATCAGACTCCACATTACATGAAGATACTCTGCAGCAAAGGGCTCACAAATCCCTGCTTCAGTGGCTTCAACACTGTACATGGCACGGACCAGGACCAGTGATTCCAATAGTGTTGCTGTATGTGTGTTAGTGTGTTATTGTGTGTGTGAGTATGTACTGTACATATATGAGAGAGTTGAAGAAGTTGGTTGAGTCCACTTCTCTGGTAATATTTTAATATTAATCCATTTCTTTTTTTTCCATATCTGATTTTTAATAAAAGGCCAATATCTACAAATGTGTCATTATAATGAATGCATTACTGCTGCCACTTACTCTGCGGCCCCAAAGGCCAGCTCAAAGTTGTGTTTGCGGTTGGTGGGTGAGTTGTAGTCAAACTCAGTGGGGAAGACGGAGTGGGTCAGAGTGCAGAAAGCCATCCCATCACTCCAACTGGACGAGAAGTTCTGCATGTGTATATTCTCTATATTCGCTGGCTTTGGCCCGGGACGTGGCCCTGTGGGCCCCAGTCTCGGCCCTGGCTCTGGCTCTATTGCACCCAGTATTGGGACTGACCCTGGCCCTCTTGGCTTCGGTCCTGGTTGTGTCTCTGCCATTGTGAGAAGCAGCTGTTAAGCCCTTTCTTTCATTTAACAACCAATCAAAATGTAAATCGAAAGTGCAGTTCACGTTAAAATAATAGAGCTGTCATTTCAAATAAATTCTGTATGAATTGGATAAAATAACTTTTGACAAAAAATGTACAACTTTCAAATTCTCAAAATCTGAACTAACTGAAAGAGAACTGTAGGTGAGCCTACCTGTGTCTCCCCTCACCACATCCAAACATGCCCCTCCTCTTATTATTTTCCTGGGTCATCTTTAACCTCTTGAATCTTAATAGTCAACAAAGATAGATGATACAATACAACACCTACCTGTTGCAACTCTCCTCAGCTGCAACCTCAATCCTCTTCCTTTTCATCCTTGACCTGACCTGGGTCTGGATCTGCTTCTGACAGATGTCCATCATCTTAAAACAGGACTTGACACTGGAAGACAATGAATGAGTGAATCAGCCAACTTCATCCACCCACATAAGCACACAGCATCTTAGGACAGGCTTACTGGGAGCTGTGGTGGAAGATGTCCACTAGGTGGCCCATGCTGATAAATGGACACTCCAGAACCTGACTGGGTGTTATTCGTGTGCTGGTGTCCAGCTGCAACATCTGCTTCAGCACATCCACACACTTCCACCGATCATTAAACTCAGCAATGTTATCTGCTGCCCTGGCATGACAGGGTAGGTTGACCTGGAAGTTGAATAAACAACAGAGGTCAGGTGCATCTCAAATCACCTTCCTGGATCATGGCAATGGAGCTAGTGAATGAAACCTCCTGGAGATCTTTGAGTGAAAGATATCCGTGAGAAATAACCTCATGTTCAATTCCTAGAAGTTAAATGATGACGAGAGACCACATGCTTGCTTAATGTCATCCAGGGAGTTGAACCTGCACTGCCTGGTCTCAATTCTATCCTCAATACAGTAAACTAGATAGATGGATGGACAGAGAGAGACAGCAACGGTCATAGCAGTGGAGTGGTGGTACCTTGAGTCTCCAGAGATGGTGGGTGGAAAAAACATCTTATTTTGGCTCCAGAGTTGAGTAAAGTCTGGTGGCCGAGTCTCCACTGTATACCTTAGCTGGAGACAAAACACAGCTTCAGGTCAGGTATGGAACTCTCTAGACCGGAGCTCAAAGCTCGCATTGAGCTTTTATCCTGTTGTCACTCAGTTCACTGTGGAAAACTTCACCACCAAAACAAAATGTTGTCTACAGTATAGAGAGTGCAGTGTTATAGCTGATATGAATGTTATTACATTGTTTTGTGTCCAGTTTTCCTCTTTTTTTTAAAGTAACGCCAAAGCACCTACAATGTAAAAGTTGCATTAACACATATGACTAAAGGTTAGGCAGCTAAGGTATGATGTAATTCACTACTTGATCTATATTAGCTATGGCAATAATTCTGATTGGTTAAACGATTACTATTTTATCCTTTTACTAAAGTTTATCTTGACATCTGTTTTGCTGTAAAACCCGGAGCACCCTGTCAAAATGTAATAAAGTATAAAATGTGTTGATAAAATACAGTAGAGCTGGTTGTGATTGGTCCCTGGTCTTCCTGTCAGGAGAGTGAGGCCCTGCCCTCCTGTCCTTCCACTCCTGGAAACATCCTGGGAGGTGGCCCTAGAGGGGACCAAGGAGAGCACCCCCTCCCTCAGGGCTGAGGTAGAGTCATGTCCACCTAGCTAGTCCACACCTCAGCTGGCCTCTGACTGTACTAGTTTTGACCTCTGACCTTTGTCAATGTCAGGAAACCGCAGTAAAAACACAGTTGGTGGATAATTTTAATTTGTTCAACTCCCCACTTAACAGGCCTAGCAGTCCAGTGGAAACAGTGAAAGTTAATACAATTAGAAAATGTGTTTTAAACCTTTAGTTAACATCCTCCCATCCTACATTGTGTGTTTCTTGCTGCAGAAGCGTGATCTGCTTCGTCACCTTCTGGATCACAGCTACTCCAAAACCACCAGGCATCAGACCACTGACAGGAAGAAGGTTGAACCCTGTTCCTTTACTGTCCCATCAGGTAACATTAGAGGAAAATACTATGGACACTTGCTCTTTACTGCAGCTTGCTTACTATTAGCAACCCAACCTCATTCAATCTATCTTTGTACATCTGTTATGTACTTTTACTTATTTAAAAATACTGATATTTGTCTATAATTTAGGATTATATTTCATATTTGTACCTGATAATTTAACACCTTTCAAAAGTGTCCAGTTTCTAACGGTCCATGTTGTTTCACTGCACCAAAAGGAAGATATCCGGGTGAAAACGGTGACATGTGACGCCGTGGAACATCAGATTTTGCGTCGCTTCACGCGAATTGCTGTTGACTTGGAATTCCAGGCGAAAACTCTCCCCCCTCCCCTTCCAACACGTCGAGTCCTAGAGTAGCCTTTCACATGTAAATGAAACACTGGTTGGGTATTCACATTCAGACAAGATGATTAGGGACAGGCTGAAAGCAAGACCTACACATTTGTCCCGCTGACATTTTACTTAGGGGGTGAACTTTTTAAAATCCCTACTAAATTAGTAGATGTTCTTAAGCAGGTCCTTTTGGCTTGGTTACTAGTCTACAACCACAAGTTTTCACCCCACCGTTATTTTATATGGAACAATAAAGATATCCTTTACAAAAATAAAAACTATTTTCTATCAGTCTTGGTTTGGAGTTGTTATGGAATTCTAACAGTTACTAAGAAATGTGAATTAGTTAAATTATGCTCCATTGTCAACAGTATTCAATGGAAGAGAGCTTGAACAATTGCTAATACATATTTAATTAATAAAGTAAAGTATCATTTAAGATGCTACAGAGGAATTACCCCATAAAGCATCTATTATATATGTATTAGGAACATTAAGTGTAAATATGCTGTAGAAAATTCACATGAATAAAATAAATACTAGTTGATAAATCTCTCCATATAGAAGCCATTTGATTTGAGTTGCAGGGTTTATATGAGAGATGTGGGGGGGATTGCTCATAAACCTGTAATGGTATTACTGGTTAGTACAGTTGGATATAATATTGGTTTCTTTTGATTCAATTAGTTGCAAATTCAAACCTTTTTGGGAAGTTTTACATATACAACAGGACATTAGTGAAAACAGTGCAATGTTTTGGTTTTATTTCAAACAAATCGGTTTATCTGTGTCCATTGAAATTGAAAAATCATGAGGGACGGGTCAAAATGGCCAACTGCCAACTGGCCAATGGCTTTGAATGCTTTCTTTGTGAATTTAAACAATACAGCGCCATTTTAGATTTTCTACAAAAAAATATATAACGGCAAAGTTATAAGAGGTTTGTAAATTCAATTTGTTAAAACGAAAACACGTGACAGCCACTTCCATCACGACGGGGGCGCTTCTGTCGCGCCAGGGACTTTTTTCCTGGGCTGCCGCTGTTACGATCGTGTTACAGGACCCAAGTGCAAACTACAGACACAGAAACGTTGGTAGGGAAAAACCAGGGTTTACTGGGGAATTAGTACAGAGAATGTCAAGGTAGGAATGGCAAGCTGGGGAGACGGGCTGGTGCAGGAGCGGGGTGAACGGAGCTGGGAGACAGGCAGACAGGACGACAGGCAGGCAGGGTAGACAGGCGGTGGTAGGTCGGCAGGCGGGGAGTCAGGGAAGGAGACTGGATCTGGACACAGGACAACAGGGTTAGTAAAGGCGTAGGAGAAACTTTGAGATAAATCTGCAAAGCGGCCGAGAACCGAAACTGACGGGGCAGTACAAACAACGATCTGGCGATGAGTGGTTGGAAAGCCGGGGTTCTTATACAGGAGGAGATGACTTGATGGATTGCAGGTGTGCGGGGTAGAGCAGGTGAGCGGGAGGTGGTGATGAGGCAGGGAGGAGCCGGAGTCTGGAGCCACGCCCGCCAACACATACACACAGACAGACAGAGACAGACAGGTAGAGAGACTGCTAGGAGGCAGAAGTGGCGGGCGTGACAGCCGCTGGATACTATTGGAAAGAAGACGCCGTTTTATTCAAATATTATCTAAATATTATTTACTAGAAGATTTTTTTCCCAAGAGATTTCGAAATGACTCATTGCAGTCCTTTCACTACCCCGACGTCGGTTCAGTGAGCTGATGCCACTCCGATTCGCCCTAGTAACTCGGGGCATCTAGACAATGCGAATGTGGTCATGGCTGCCATTGGAAGAGTTGGACGGACTTTGAGTGAACTGTGACCAAGTAGGGAAAATCAATGGACGACTTGATGCAATGGATACACGATGCATGCAATAGAGCTCAACAGTGAGGTTCCGGAAGTGAAAATCCCATTCATATTCTGAATAGGGATTTTGATTATTTGCCATAATGTTGTAACCATCCAATGTAGACTCACCACAAGCTAGTAGATTGTGAAACGATAGTGTATGCTCCTGTAGAAGCCACAAGTCCGTATGATATCAACCTTGTTTTGAGAAAAACATGCTTTATTCGCGATGTAATGGCAAAGTACTATACTACCCACAATCCTAAAGTGTAACAGCGACGTCTCTGATTGGTGGAGCTTGCTGTTACCATGGAAATGTTTACCGCACCCGCGAACGTCTTGTCAGCTAACGTTAACGCTAGCTACTAACGTAACCTAGCTAGCTGCTTATCCTATGCAGCTGTGACTAACTCACGTAATGTTAGCATAACGTTAGCTACGTGAATGTAACTGGATCGAATTCACATTTATTAAAAATGAGTAACGTTAATAACTTATATATCTGATCAACCGGTTCTTCACCAACACACTGGTGGGGAATCGGTGGAACCGGCATTGATGGACGCCCGAGCGGTGATTGCAGTCAGGAACGAAGCACCGTACCATGTCAATGACAACACTTTACACTATACTATATGAAACACTATATATACGAACACAAAACAACAACAATATAAACACTATACAATTGACAAATGTTAAATTCAAGAAGAAGCGCGCTAAACTTAGTTTGGAAGTTGTTGGAAAAGTATCATTCGCAATGGTTTATGGGATGAGTAGTTCCTTCACTTCATAAAATAATTACGTACACAGTCTTGTACCTTTGCCTTTTCTTCCGTTTTCCGATCTTTTTTTTGCTCAGAATCAAATGTTTTATGGTCACGATTCATCTCCTAGCTGGTTGGCTTGGTTCCAGCCTTAAAACTCTTTATATACAGATTTTCTGAAATGTCAATGTAGTAAATTTACTTCCGGAACCAGAGCCGTTCAAAAAGTGTGCGGTCACTGTTGCGCTCTATTGAGGAGAGCAACAAGTGCCACAATGACACGGATATAATCTCTCCCCCCTCCAAGAGGCCGGCGCCATCGACTAGACGGACACACTGTTCAAACATAGCGGTGAGTGTTAACCCTGTAAAACCCAAATATAGGAAAAAAATGAGCAAACATTTTTTTCACCTCTCAGATGTTGTTGTAGGGGGCCTCTGATGCAGAAATTAAAGGGTTTTCAAAATTTGTATGTTTTAGTAAGTTTTTAGGGACATGTTGTAATATTGCAACGTTGGCCCTAGTTGGGAGCAGAATTTCTGTGTTTATACTCACATTGTTTGAACACAAAACAACTAAGGGTTCATTTGCAGGGTTGAGTGCTTATGTTGCCCCATAACAGTCTATATCATGAATAATAATCACACAACAGTCATATTTTTTTATGAAGTCATTTATTAATACAAAAAAAAAGATAAAAATGTATTTACAAAACTCAAAATTTACAAAATCCCTTCTGAGCATTCAAAGTCCCAGTGTCCCAGTGTTCAGCCATGTTCATTTGCAGTGATAGTCCCAGAAACAGTTCTTTTCCTCTGAAAAGCAAAGACGAACATTACACTTGCTGCATAGGGTGTTGGTATATCCTGTATTGCAGTGTCTGCAGCGCCCTCTGTTCGTCTTCACCGGGAAATGGGCGATGAGGTCTTTGCGTACATCCAGCGGGGGGTGTGCAGATGACCTTTTGGCTGGGACCCCATTTGATGGACTTCCATCACCTGATGGTCTCTTCTGAGCACTCAAGGGGCTCCTTGATGTCCCTGTCTGCGTTTCTGGGCTCCTATTGCCTGAAGATGGTCGCCCTCTCTTTGGTGTGTTGAGTGTTGTATTCACCAGGATGAGAGAGGATGCTAGTTGTGCCTGAAACTGTCTCCTGTTCAGTATCTCCTTCTTTGAAATATTGAGAGCTTTGCAGTCCCGCTTGTAGAGGAGCCAGGCGTTGATCACAGCGAGGATGATGGTGTGCCAGAAGATGTAGGTGTACCAGCGGTGAGATTTCATGGGGAACTTGTACTTGGCTGCAAATGGCTTGCCTCGCATATATTGTTTTATGCTGCTGAATTTCCCCTTGAAAGGAATCATCATCTCATCCACAGAGTTGTGCTCTTCCGGTACCACCTGCAGGCATTTCTCTCTGAATGAATCAAGCCATGGTCTGAGTTTCCAGAGTTTGTCTTTCTTTTCTGTCTCCGACACTGTCAAGTTGTTTACAAAATGTAATGATGTCAACAGAGATTGGAATCTATTGCGTGGCATTACATCAGAAACAGGGGTGTACCGGGTGTCTGTCTCCCAATACATACGGACTCCAGACATTTGCATTAGGCCCATCTTCAGGTACATGCCAATCACTTTTTCAATTTCTTTTGTATTGGTGTTTATAGATGTTCCATTCTTTTGAAAGCTGTACTCATTTGTGTTTTTTGTCAGAGCCTGAATCATGTCTTCTGACACAAACTTCTGGAAGTACTCCAGTGGTGTGTGGAGGGAAACGGCATCATTGGTGATATCCGGACCAGAAAAATCAGTATTGGGACTGATGAAATCCTTTTTCAGCCAACGATACCTGTCACGGGGCATGGTGTGTTTGTTAGTTTGGGGCTCAATGTCCACATAATCATCAGCTGGGCAGTCAGTGGGCTGTAGATTTTCTTTGTCCACTTCACCGGCATCTTCATCTGCCTCTTCGTCACTCGTATCAGTGTTGATTCCATCTCAAAATCACTGTCTCCATTTTGGATGGCATCAATCACATCCTGCACACTGTAAAGAACACCTCTCTTTGCTGGTGGCATTCTGAAATGGAAAAAGTAAAACAAACAAATAAATAAATATGTACGTAAGTAAGTAATACATATGAGCATATATTCTCCAGGCTAAATAATTTCAATTCAAATGTATCCTAATCTTACTTTCACATTCCACCAAATTCACACAATAGTGTCTGGATAGCCTATTATGCTCTCTACTTATCATACTAAAAGGGAACACTTCACATCCCCACATTCCAGAACATTCTCACCTGTCCCTGAACAATGCAACGAGCATCCCCATGTCCCCATGTAATGTGTAAGGTGCAACTGCTATTTTGACTACCACCCTCACCCCCAGGTATGTAGAATTACAACATAGACATAACATGCTCAAAATCACATTTGATGAATGTATTCCACAATAACTAAATATCTACATGTTATAGACATTGTAATCATCATAAAAAAAAATATTTAAGGCATTTTACTTACTTGAATCTTGACAAATCCAGTCCAATAAAACAAAGAGATGAGTCTGAAGAAAAGTTTGCAGGTTGTGTGAGTTCATGGCCTGATGGCCGGACCTATAAACACATTTACCATCCAATAGCATTGCAGGGTTAAACAATAGGACCCATTGACTATCTAAATGTGGTCTTTTAAAAAAAAAACAATTGCCGATTTTTTTTTTAGGATAGCTAAAACTGATGTTGTAATTTTGCAACAGTGGGCCTTTAAACTTGGCTGGCTAGCTAGCTAACGTTATAGCTAACCCAGTTAGACCATAGCCTCAACGGGGAAGTTTTCTAACTAACTAATATGTAAGATATGTAGCTTACTGATTTGTAATTTGTAATGTGTTACAGGAAGCGGTACGGAGGCTGCACAGCAATGAGAACAACATCCAACGATATGATCCACAAGAAGGTTATGAATGCTTGTTGTGACGGTTGCTTGTTGGAGCTTGATCGCTAGAAGTGTAACGTTACAGCCTAGGAAACAACCAACACTGAACAATCTGTTTCTGTTTCAACAGCGTAATCTCTCCACACAACGAGGCGGTTACAACGTCGCTGCAGAAGGAGGATATTGATGTGGATGTTATCACGGGTGAGCAAAACCTTTCAAATTTAGCCTGGTGTTAAAGGCTGATATTTAGTCATAACATTAGAACCACACCAGTCCTATCTAATGTGCCTTTCCAGGGCATTTTCAGGTTAGCACAACTGTCGGAGCTCTGCCAGGTTCTTCAGGGCAGGCTGGAGGAAGACCACGGCTACCTACACAGCTATCGCCCCATGCAGCAGTCTGCCGCCTTTCAGACCGTCAGCCCACCAATTATGTGCTGACAAGAATTAATGTAATAAACAACTAATCGTCTGATTTTGAAATGGCTATTTCAGAATGAATAGGCTACATTATGATAATAATATGATATGATGATAATATGATAAGTAATCTATAGCCTAGCCTATGGGCATAAATTGGGAGGAGTTAAACTAGGCACAGAACCAATGAAACTTGTCCTAGGACATATGAATGGCTAGTAAAATCCCATTTAACGTCATCAGTCTTAGCTGGTCTACCAATGAAATTGAAAGCCATTACTGCATGGTGCTCCCCACGTGGGTCTGGCGTGAACTGCGATAAGGCACGCAGGTGTGAAAATTACCTTTGTTCTAGCGAGGTAAGTAATCTGCCCCCCATCGCGATTGATGGCAGATGTTCCTCGGGTGAAAACGGGGGTACGTTTCCGGGTCGTTAACTGTTGATTACTGCCGAATACATTAAGTGCCGTGGAGATTCGCGGCTCTGCTCGGAGTCGGAAACGCGGCTTTTGGTGCAGTGAAGAGGAAGGAAGGCAAGAGAGAGGAAAGACCAGTGAGAAGAAGAGAATGAATTATTTAATTATTATATATACATATATATGTGTGTATATTATATTCAATATTCTTGCAATTGTTTACACATAATAAAATATTAGAATGGTGCAATTCAGTGTTTGCTGTCAATCAATACCACAACCTTTCATTATCACATATTTGGGCTTTTTGGGCTTTATACAATATATTGTTGTATGAATGTAAATGTTTGTTAAACTGTGTTGTATATTTTAGAAAATTTCGAATTTTAGAAATTTTTTTATTTTAGACAATTTACAGGGAATTAAAGAATTCAGTGAGGATGGAAAGGGAATAGTATATAATCTTAAATCGGGCCTGTTCCGGGGCTATTCTGGTTCAGAATCGGCTTGGATTCGGCAAACGGAACTGGACCGTCATTCAAAACAAGGTCGGCCATCTGCAGGTTCCGGTGTCGGGCCAACTAAAGCTGACTCGGCAGGCGAGAACTGGGCCGCAACTGGACTTTCTCTTTGCTATCTGGGATGACATGAAAATGGCATTAAATACAAATACATTTAATGGGGCCCTATTACAGGATTTCCAGTATTACTCCATTTATATATGTGTGATGAAATATGTTTAATAAAGACATTGTTCAAATGTGATGTTGTTTGAGTGGGTAAAATTATTATTATTTTTTTTTAAACCCATGCTTTTTAATAGGCAGTTCTGCACTAACTCCAGTAAGCCAATAGGAACATTATTCTCTAAACATCTGCAGATTTCAAAGATAGGTTAGCTACTTACATATTTACATATACAGTAGATATCTACAGTTCTTGTCATTTGATATATTTCAGTGAACTGTGTTAGGAATTTCATAGCAACGTATACATTCATTCATGCCATTACTTCATGCCACTACTTATATTTTCTCTTTGCTGACTGTTGGTCTTCACCTCCTCCACTGCTTGCATTTTAGTCAGCTAGCATGGATTTATGCACTATGGCTATATATATACTATATTGGAGGATGTGGAGGAAATATTCCAATCTCATGGTGTCATCTATGTATCTATCTATCTATTTACCTATGAACAAGAGTGTGGTCATCAAGATGAAGTACAGCTAAAAAAAAGTGTCATTTTTGATGTGATTTAGATATGCACAAGCCCAAGCCATTTTGACTTCTCACATGATAACTTTAACACAACAAAGTCAGGCTCAACTCCTCTCCTGCTCAACAATAGTAGCAGTCTGTCAGGCAGCGTAATACACCTGATATTCACCTGACAGTCTGCCCCTGCTATAACAGTGTTTCATAAAACTAATTGTTTTTACTTGTACTTGCTGACATAACTGACATAACCTGGCATTACAGTTTTTTACAATTGCTTACAAACGATTTCTGAAACTATGGCTCATTTTCTCAAAACTCTACACACAAAACCCCAAAACACACACACAACATGCAAAACATATGTATGTGTATTCAGTATATATATGCTATAAACACAAATACAAGGGGGGAAAAAAAATCAAATTTATTTGTTTTCTCAAAACATCGGGAAAAAAAACAAGAAAGAAAAAAATTGGGCTACATCCTGTCTCCTGTTCGGGTCTGGCCACAGCACCTCAACATCACAAGCAATGTTCTCTCTGGCTAAACAGCGGGGGAAGTACCGTCTGGAGTGACGTATCCAGCCCTGGCATGCCCCCTCATCTATGTCACCACAGGCCTCCTCCATTACCTGGAGAAGGGGCATGCGTTGGTGGGGCTGGACCCTCTGCCCAGCCTCCCTCAAACTCAACCCATGGTTGATCACATGGTCAACCAAAGTGGCCTGGATCTCATCAGTGATCGTTCTCCTTCTTCCTCTTCCATGTCCCTGTCCTCGTCCTCCTCTTACTCTCACTCCTCTCCTCTAACTCTCTCTTCAATATTGGCCTCCATTGTTGTCCAAACCAAGAGAGCTAACCTGTGGCCTATTTATAGTGCTACTAGTCCTATAGTCCTACTTCTCCTTATTCTTTTTTGCAATCTTGTTTCATGTCGAACCATTTCCTTTTTGATGGTAGGACTATATAATTGTATTTGTAAGGTGTTCAGTCCATGTGATCAACCCATTACAAATTAATAGATAATCTAGTATTGTTATGAAGGACAATGAAACATTTTGTTGGTAATGAGGTTTGGCACTACTGTAATTGATTTTTCATAAAGAATAAGAATAAGTTCTAAGAGCCTTCCTGCATGTTTCCAAACACACAAATAAATTCCCGCATGTGTCCAAACACACGTAGGTTTTGATCGTACCAACGAACAAATTCAGATACAAACAAAATGATGAATCAGACTATGTTTGTAGAAACATTTGTACGAACACTTCAAACACAATCAAATTTGATCTTACACACATTTCCTTTTTTTTTGCTATCAATTATTTTTTTTATTTTCCAAAAGAGAAGGAAGCACAACAATCAACAGTTACAATAATACCGTACAACATTCAAACAGTATACACCTCCCTTCCCCCCCAGCCATCCTAACCTCCCTCCCTCCCTCCCTAAGTGGCGACCACCCCCTCCCACCCCTCCCCATCCAGATCTTCATTGCTGTAGGTATATATGAAAGAAGATTAAATAATACATCTGATCACAATAGTATTCTGTAGGCCAAAACAAATGAAAAGAAATAAACAAATAAATCAATAAACAGAAAATAATTTCCTAGTCCTTCACTCCAACAAATCTTTAATCACTGCAGCTGCAGAGGCCCAAGCTTGGATCGTTTTCTGACTAGTACCATGCATTCTGGCTACAGATAGTTCCATATAGAGGATACTCAAGAATGATAGTAGCCACTGGATACGGGTGAGTGTGTGTGGAGGCTTCCAGCGCAAGTCCAGCAGTTTTTTTAGCTGCAGTTAACCCAACAAGTAGAGTGTGAATTTGGGAAGACGTTAGGTTCAATGATGAGCTGTCATTCAAAAGCAGCACTCTGCGACAACAAGGTATGTCTGTCTCCAATATATCAGATAATGAAGAAGATACCAACCTCCAAAAAGGCGCCACACCAGGACACTCCCAGAACATATGTAAGAGAGATCCTTACATGTCCCAGAGAGCATAGATCACAAACAGGAGAGGGTGTAAGCTTCATGAGGGTGCCGCCTTCTCGGAGTAAGATACATTTCATCACCGGAGAAACTAGGATCCCTGCTGCACACCTGGTGGACAGAGGCCCACAAGAGGATTCTAATAAAAAGATATATAGAGCAGAAACTAAGCCTCTCGACCGAACCCTTACATCCAGCAGCGTGTGGAGCTTATGAGTTCGGAGGGGAGAGCCCCAGGGCGCAAATGAAATAAAAAATAAAAACACCTGGCAAATTATAAACGGCACGCAAATCATTAAACATTCTAAGGCCTTTGTCACCTCAGACATCAGACAGAACATTAACACCTCTCTCACCCCACTCAGTGAGAAGGGCAAAATGATGAAAGATAGGACTTTGAGTGTGCCATTTTAACAAACAACCAGTCAGAACCAGTCAGATAAAAGGAAAGACATAATAGAGCCCTGTTTAAGTTTGGAGCATTTAAGTGGAAGACCTGAATATACTAACTCTTGTAGTCGGTGGGGAGAGGCCAAGTTTTCCTCTATTGGTCTCCATGATACTAGTACCAGGGGATCAAGCCAAGTCGACAGTGGACGCAACACATATGACCAAAAGTACAATTTAAAATTGGGAACAGCTAGACCTCCATTACGTTTACTACGCTGTAGAGTGGTTCATTTAAGTATTTGAAGCTCCTAACCACAGGTATATGGGTCGGCAGTGTGGACGGGTCAAGAGATGGGTTAAGGGGCATCAGTAAAGACTTAGTCCAGTTTAAAGCAGCTTGTCCATTAACACCATTTCAGATCTTGTTTGCTTAACATGTACTATCATATTATGCATGTTTGCACTTCACATCCTGAGGAAAACCCTGTGATGGATATTTGAGTTGATAAGGCAGATTTAAAATGAATGATTTCACCAGGATTTATTCACTTGACAACTGAATTTTACCCCAAAAGATGACAATTTTGAGTCCTTGAATTAATTCCACCCAACAATACCTCAAAGGTCATTGAGTTTGATTGAAGTGAATAAACTCAGCATTGCCACGTATTGCCTATCCTTGAATTTTGTCAGCTATGAGTAATTTTGTATATTGTTTGTCATTTTGAGTATCATTTTGGAACCAATCAGTTTATTTGTTTTACCAATAAATTACGTGGGCCTCGTGCTGTACATAATCCCAGGTTCATATTCTTCAGATAACTAACTGAGACTAACGCTGGTCACAGTTTCCTCATACTATTAATCATTATGGTACCAAATATTATGTTTGGGAGGGGGGGTCCAGGTGGTGCTGTGAACATGTTGGGTTTCCTCAGTTGGTCATTTAGGAAAATAAGCCCCTCCAACATGGCAGCTGTCAATTTATTCTGATGCGCTCATCAGGATCTGTGACGTCAATGGAACTGCTTTTGCCAAAGTGACTCCTTATCGACAAGACATGAGGTAGCATGCTCATGACACCTTCACCATCCAGGCCTTTTCTGACTATACCTATTATTTTGAATTGCAGTCTTGGAAAGAAAATACTTCACCTGTCTTGTTTTTAACTCTGCAGTGAACAGGAGTTTCCCTATGAAAAACAATAATTTCCAAAGG
Organism: Hoplostethus atlanticus; assembly: GCA_034670405.1. Taxonomy (NCBI): domain Eukaryota; kingdom Metazoa; phylum Chordata; class Actinopteri; order Trachichthyiformes; family Trachichthyidae; genus Hoplostethus; species Hoplostethus atlanticus. The sequence continues at coordinate 7,813 of JAXDDX010000507.1, read as the reverse complement.
TCAGAGTGGAACATGGATAAAGAAGAGAATGGTGACGCTGAGGTTCTTCACACTCCTAAAGCATAGATATGAAAAGAATAGTTGGATTACAGTTACTCCAGAAAGAAAATGCTTTTCACTGCACAACTGAAACAACAGTTTTTAAAAAGACCGTAAATAAAAGTCAGTAAAGTCAAAGTTACGCATGGAACACATTTATTGGCAGATGTAAGCCACAACTGAGTTTCCATGTTGATGTTTGTTTAAAGGCAGACTGAAATTATAGTTATTGAAGAGACAAGGAATAATTCAAATGCAAATACCAAACATGATTCATGCTCAGTTTTGTGTGAATATGCTTGAAATTATTGATTTGAATTCAACCGGTCTTTCAATCCTATAGAAAGTGGGCCATATTGTATAGCAGGGTGGCAGAGTGTAGCCTAATGGTGAGAGAACCTCTGACCTTTTGGTTACAGGACAGTGCCCTTCAAAAGCCAAGTGTCCTTTAGCAAGACACTGGACATCTGCCCCGCTTGCCCTGCTGACCTGAGTTTATACACAGCACCTTACGGGAATAAGAAACTGCCAAAATAACTTGAACTTGTATTATTAGATGCATAAGGTTGTAACATGACTTGCAAACCTGTAACAAATGTACAAATGTGTACTCCAACTAGAATTTGTATATATAGAAATTATAATTCAAAACTTTAAATGTGTTCACAAATATTCACAAAGTTTGCAAAATGTGCAAATAGTTACTACAAAATCTATCGCAAGTTTGCAGATTATGTCTTTACAGCATAAGGTACAGGAAATATTGATTATAGCTGATAACGCCAAATGCAAAATGTATTTTGCGCATTTGCAAGTAGCTGATTGCAAGCTACAAAATACATACACATGCATTTTGCGTTCCAGAGCACAATGTGTATGTGCACCGTATGCTGTAAGGTTGCTACACAATCTGGAAACTTGCACTAGATTTTGTAGTTGTGAACAACTATTTTAACTATTTTGCCATTTCTTTTTGTCAATCACTGAAAATTGGATTTGCAGGACACTAGCAAAATGGCTGCAAAATTGTCTCAGTGACTCACAAATGGGTGTTGGTGTTCACATTTGCAAATAGCTGTTTGCAAACTACAAAATACATACATGCATTTTGCGTTTCAACTTTATGGATTGGAGTTTCGGACGTTTCTTATTCCCATATTTCAGCTGTAAAGAATGACTATATAGCAAAATAAAACTTCATTCTGATTTAAAAGCAAACAAGATCAACATGTCAAAAAGGAAAATAAAGTTGTCCAGGGATGTCTACTTCACATTCAGCCTCTTGAAGACCAAATCTCTGTCTTTTTGTGGGACCATCTTTGCCCACAGCTTTGAGAAGTTGGTACTTGAGGCAAGTTTCTGGAGGGTATTATGTCCATGGTGCCTGTGGAGAAATTAATTTCTCATTTAGGGCTGCACAGATCAGTGGACTGAGATTCCTAAAAAGGTTAATAACACAAACCACAGGCCATAGGAAAATGCAATTCTGAACCTTGTGATTTAAAGGACACAACTTTACAGTCCGGTCATCTCACCTCACTTCTGATGCAGAGTCCAGAGACATTTTGCTGACTGCAATCAGGAAGCGGTCGGTGAAGTTCTTCTTTCCCGCGAGGACTCGAGCGGCCCCAAGGACATCAGCCAACTGGTCCAGGTGTTGATCTGTACTGGCTCTCACTGCAGCACAACGGTGGCTGAGGAAGGACAAAGACAATCAGATATAAGAGAATCAGGAGCTGGTGAAGCTTGACTCAACTTTTGAAGCTTTGATTGTGTCATTTCAAGTTGAAGTTTTTGTCAAATGCTTAGTCCATACATAGTACAAACATTGCAATAAAATGCTTGCTTTATTTCTTAACAATATGGTTAAATAGATATTTTTTGTTGATGTTGCAGTTCCTCCTCTTTAATATTTTCTGATAAATTGAATGTAGGCTTTATTTCCCCTTACCTCAGACCGCCATTCAGCAGAGCATCTATGACTTGGCCGGGGCTGCAGTTCTGCACCATGGCATCCAGGGCAAGATTGGCCTCCTTCTGGATGAAGGCGTTGGACTGGCCCACTTTTTGCAGTAGTATGAGGGCTGTCTCCTCTGCCTTACAGTCCATGGTCTTCTGGAGGTAGACGTACATGTCCCTGAGTGTGGCCATAGCAGCACGGGACACTGCAGAGCGCAGGTTTTTCACCTGGATAGTGAGACCGAAGATCAGTGAATGGCTGTACTTCTAATGCACATGTACTCATGTGTACACACTCGTACAATCACATACACATTAAAAAATATAGGCAAATGTAAAATAAAGCCATGAAAATGGCAACAATACCTCCCGTGTGACTGCCAGACAGACTGTGTGAAGCTGGGGCTCCAGTGTTCCTGAATGGTGCTGTGCCAGAGCTCGAATAGCTGTCAAACCAGCAACCTTCTTCTCCCTGTGGTTTGGTCATAACAATTATTGGATTGCACTTTACATTACTATAACACACATGCCTCTTACAAACCTGGTCCCTTGCAGGTTATGTTGTTCAAAACCTGAATCTTCCTCTAGTACTCCCGACAGTAAAAGCCTCACCAGTCGTCTGAGCGGAGCAGCCTGAAGCTGAGGTCTAGGCTGTTGTCAGGGTCGGCCAGAGGCTGCAGCCTGACCTGGAGCTGATCCTGATCCTGATCCTCTGCTATCTGGACCCTCGGCTCACTGGCTGCCTGCTTGTCTGTTCAGATTAGGGGCAAGATGCTCATCACTCACCTTTCTACCCTCTGTTCTCTTATGTTCTGTTTCTCTTATATCTAATTGAGGGAAGGAAAGTGTCCACAGCTTCCTTAGCCTCTTTGGCCACAAAACCAGAAATAGAAACTCCTTCAATGCATCACCTCTCAACAGTATGTTACTAACCTGCTCCACCGGCAGCCTTTGGTCGGCTCAGGAACCTCCCGGGACAAGCCACTTGTCTCCTGGGCTTGGTAGCAGGTGGAGGTGGAGTGGGAGTGTAAGCTGACTGACACATGGACACTTCAGCAGGGCTCTCAACTTTCAAATAGGCCTGCAGCTCAATGGGTGTCTGTGTCCACACGGTTCAGACTCTCCAGAGAGCTGGTGGACATGGCTGTGCTGCTCCTCTTCTCTGTGGCCAGCAGCTCAACCACCTTCCAAGTCTGTTCCCTCAGGTGAGTCTGCATGGCCTCATCCTCCATCATTACCCAGACATTGTCCTCATCACCTCTTTCAGTCTGGGTCTTGTAGATCCCTCGACTTTTGGCATTCCTCTGCTTCCTGTCCTTCAAAGGGCCAGTCAAAGGAGAAGAAGGGTTACGGCCTTGAACAGTGCCGCCCCCAGCCTGGATGGGCTCAGCAGGGTGAGACAGTGTTCTCCACCAGGTTCTTACCAGGGGCCAGAACAATTTGGTGCATCCTTGTGAGCAAAGAGGGTTGAGGGGTATTTCTGGAAGCTATTGGGAGTCTAGATGAGAGGAGCCTGTCAGGCTGGAAGGAGCGTCCAATCCTCTCCAGGACAGCGTTGGTGCGCTCTTCATGCCTGGCACACAGCCTGTCTGCTCTGGCAGCCAGAGCCTCCCGCTCAGCTGCCCGTGAGTCCAGGGCCCTGGACTGTCACGGTGCTCCTCTCGTTCTGAGAAGCTCTCCGTATAAAACTGAGATACAAAGTGTACATTTTGAGTTGGATATAGTTAAGTCACAGCTGACACTGTTCACTGTTTTTACAACCCTGACAACAATTCAATTAAATAACTTAAATTCAACCAGTTTATTTCAATTCCTAACAATTCTTATTAGTACAATCACGTATGCTGTGTGGTTGTTTGAAAGAAGATGTGAATAGAGCGAAGGTCACAGCAGTGTAAGAGTTGGTAAAACTTACATTGCCATCATTGTCTCTGTTGTGCAGCCTGGGGTGCCGTTTCTTATCCCCCTTCTGGAACTTGTAAAAGTTGTTAGTTGGCTGTCGATCAGCCATGGTTCAATCAAAAGTACACGTAACTAATGTTAGTAATAGCACCAAGAAAAAAGATCACAGTGTGTGTGTGTCACCGGGTGGAGTGACTGTGTAAAACCACACTTTCCTTTTTTCTTTCTGTTGGGGAGCAGCTACACTAAATAACACGACCAGACAAGAATTGAATATATAAAATACTTCTTTATTACAATAGTTCTAAAAACAAGGGATAAAGGGATACTCCGGAGGATCAATCTAAAAGAGTCCAACAGTCTGGTTTCCAAATGGTGAGAACAGGTAAGTCCTTGGACAGCAGGTCCCAGTTCAGCTGGCTGCCAGTCGCTTGAGAAGACCAACAACAAGATATCCGTCAGGGTGACCTACCTAGCAGTCTTTAGTCGTAATAACTTATTTTAGAACAAAAACAACAATAAGTTTTGGATGGAAAAGAAATCAAAAATATAATATAATCAAAATATAAACACAGCAAACTAAAAGTCCAACACAGGGAACACCAAACTAAATAAACAAATCAATTAAAATGAATCCACTTCAACTCAAATAAAATAATAAAGCCCAGTCCAACATTACTGAAGTTTGTCCATATAGAATGACTGCTGGCGGGATGCCAAAGTTGTAATTATTTAACAGGATAATTATATAAAAATCATTCAACAGCCGCATTAACAACGCCAACTAGGTGACGCCTTCTCCAGTGTATTCTTTATGAGAATCGGCTATAGATCAGGAGGGGTACGTATCTGGAGGAAGGGTGGAACGCGTCCCCACCCCTCCACTTTCATCAAAGGCTTCCCCCTCGTGCACCGTGCGTATCTGTAGCCTCCTCTGGCGTGATGACGACCCGGTCCTCTGCGCAGCAGCAGCTCCTTCGGTTCCGGCAGTGGCTCTGACAGTGGCTGTGCACGTCCCCGGCACAGTGCGAACCACGGGGGAGCCAGGGGAGCCATGGCTCCCCTTAATGAGACATGAGCTCCCCTGGAAACATGATTTGTGAAATTTTGGGGGGTCTCTAAAATATTGACAATAAATGCTATTTTTGCCATGCATTTCTATTTTTCTCAATTTCCTGTATCGTCATCATCGTGTATAATGCGTAAAATTAGGTTATTTTGATGTATGATTCATGATTGCTCACTAATTCACCGTAATAGATACCGACATGCATGCTATTCTTGCCATTACCATCGGAGCGTGGCGGCGCTGCAGGCACAAATCAAACTTCACTCACGTTTTATCAGAAAAAAACACAAAAAAAACAACAACTTCAGTCTACGCACTGCGCGCCAATATTTCTCTGTTTTACTTGGTAATCAGGATAATGTCGAAACGAAAACAAGTAAGCCTAACAAATTTTGGATTTACAAAGAAGTCAAAGCAGCCAATCGACTCGACTGAGCCAGAGCAGGTAGCATCTACTTCTTCGACCGCGGAAAACGTCAAATTGACCGCCGGCGGCACTAACGTTACACCTGCTGCTGCGGGGACTACTGTGACAACGCCCGGTATCACAACACAGGACAAGCCGAGAGAAGAGGCTGGTGACGATGGCGATGCTAACCACCCCACCTCCTCCTCTCTCCCGCCTGCCGGAGATGGGGCAGGGGGGGTTAGGGTTGCAGGAGCTGCCGCCGCCTGGAGCAGCCAGCAATGGAGAGAATGGAAGACCCGTTACCCATGGCTGTTCGCTAAGCATGGAAGCTTGGGTTGCACCGTATGCAGAGATGCAAAAAGCCTTCTTCTTTCTGAAAAGGTAATTGGCACGCACTTATCGGAAGAGTGGATTAACGGGGATGTAAACAGCAATGCACAGAACAAGTTGCGCAAAAAAATCTACAAACATCGGGATAGCATAGCACACAAAAGGGCAGTTGAAGTCGCAGCAACTAAACAAAAGGAGATTCTGCCAAACAAGGTACTTGAGATCAATTCCAAGTTAATGGAAGAAACAGCAACTTCATTCAGATCGGCCTATATGGTGGCCAAGGAAAGGCTGGCTTATAAAAAACTCCCACCCTTGATGAAGCTCCAAGAACTCAATGGTGCAAAAGTAGGCACTGTACATAAATCAGATCACTCGTGTGCTGAAATTATAGGCCATATTGCACAGCAAATGCGGAAGAAGTTTGTTTCGAATATTAAAGAGATACATTCAAAAATAAGCATCACCATTGATGAGAGCACAGTGCACGGACGTGCTTATCTCATTATATACGTGAGATGTGATATGAGTGGGAAAGGAGATGTGGACAATGTGTTTTTAGACATTGTAGAGCTGACACATGGCACAGATGCAGAATCCATCTACAACAGCTTGAGACAGAGCTTTCGCCAAGCGGGATTAGATGATGAGTTTTTGGGGAAACACCTCATTAGCATCGCCACAGATGGGGCTTCAGTTCTCACCGGCAAAAGCACTGGAGTGATTGCAAGGCTTAAACGCGACTTCCCAAACATTCAGTCCATACATTGCCTGGCCCACCGCCTAGAATTGGCAGTCCATGACTCTCTGAAAGACGTTGCTGGATGTAACCACTTCGAGTTTTTCATCTCCAAGCTGTACTCTCTATACCACCAGTCCGCAAAGAACGCGAGATTACTTGAGGAAGCAGCTGCAGATCTAAATATGCAGATTTTGAGAATCGGGCAGATCTTCACCATCAGGTGGGTGGCGAGTAGTTTTAATACTGTAAAAGCAGTCTGGAATAACTACCCTGCTTTAGCGCGCCACTTTAAAACAGCAAGTGAGGACGCATCTCGCAGTGACACTGAGAGGAAGAAATTCCTGGGGCTCCACAAACACCTCACAAACTCTGGGTTTTTAGTTGATCTGGCTTGCATGAAAGACATGCTCCGTGAGCTGCAGGGCCTGTCACTGAAATTTCAGCAAAGAGACATGAATCTAGTGGATGCTAGTCGCCACATTCAGCAGTCTGTTGATATACTGAAAGCCATGAAAGCGAGTGGAGGTAAATCAGCACTGAAGGCCGATCAGCGCAAGTCACAAGGACTGTTTAAAGATGTTGAACTAGTTGAGGGCAGGGGCAAGATTAACCGGAGTCAGTTTTATCAATCTGTGATTGACAATCTCACAAAGCGGATGCCAGAATCAGACCTCCTCCATATGCTGAAACCCCTGGACAAGCGCTTTTGGCCACAGGACCGCAACACACTGATCCTGTATGGAGAAAACGAGGTACGGGCCCTTGCTAAAACACTTGGAGAACCTGTCAGAGAAGCGGTTGAGGAGTTCCGCAACTGGAAGTTACAAGATGAAGCGCCAGGCAAAACGCTGGAAAAGCTGTGTACAGCAAGCAGGACATACCTTCCCACCTCATCTGAGTGCGAGAGAGGCTTTTCAGCCGTTAATGACACTGACAGCAAGACCCGCAATAGGTTGCGTGAAGCCAGCCTCTCATCACTCCTTTTTGTGGATCTTAATGGACCCCCGTTGGAGAGATTCGACCCAACGCCCTTCATCACATCTTGGATTAAATCAGGTCATCGTCAGTCCACATCATGGGCTGGTGGACGAACAGCAAAGGCAGCTGATCCCAGGCCTCTGTGGTCGCTTCTGTGTTAAGGTAAGACCTGCTTTTCCTAATTACAGTAACTGTATTATTATCATTATTGCTCATTTATTAATTTTCTATGGTTATTGTGCGTTGGTTACATGCGCAACTGCGCTTGTCTTGTGTGTGGGTGCGTGCGGCTCTCACCCTGTCTCTGAGTGTGACCATAGTGCTGACTGGTGTGATAATGATGAATTGGCCTATAATAATGTTAGACTCGATGTGTTTGTGTGAT
>JAXDDX010000506.1:0-45425 GCA_034670405.1 Hoplostethus atlanticus | reverse complement strand
ACCTCTACCACCCGCACACTTTCACCTCCACACCTAGAACCCGGCTTTTCATCCCTCATCGCCAGTAGTTGTTTGGTCTACTCAGTCCAGTCTCGTTTCTCAGGCGCTTTGTAAGTTCCTCAGAGGTCCTTCTTGCTACTAATCCGATATCACTTTACCCAGATCCGTCTCCTTCATGATCGTCGCGTCCACCACGCCCGTACTGCTGCCTGTCTGTCTCTGGACCCTGTTGTACCTGTTGCCTGCTCCCAACTCTGCTTCCCCACTGCAACAGCACTGCTTCCACTGCCATCCTGCTTTACATCTTTTGTGAACTGTCTCCTAGTAAACCTGGTTTTGTTCTAACTCCGTTCTGTCTCTGTGGTTGCACATGGGTCCTCGTACACTGATCGTAACAGGTAACTGAACTGGGTTTTAACATCACGCATGTACAAGAACATGGACATTAAATATTTAACCAGAAAGAAGTTATTATTGTTAATCGATTGGTTGATTTATCAATGAAGGTATTTCCCTGCCATAATGTTGGAGCATGAAAAATGGATGATGTGAGCAAGAAAAATGAATTTGTATTTGCAAAGAACTATTTACAAAAGTGAAAAGAATCTGAGCAAGAAAATCTTCAGTTTCGCTTTTACACTTGCAAACGTCAATCTTGCGCGCGCCGACATTTGTCACTGTTTCAGCGCGCAAACACTGACAAAAAGATTTGCACGTGAGATCCAACATTTGCAAGCAAAGGGGAGGCGGGGGCTAGAACAGAGAGCTATCTGATTGGTGCACGGAGATTGATCACTATGCTCTGCACTGATTGGATACAGAATGTGACTGGCACCGTAACGGACGCCCAGCGTGGTTTATATGCTCCGTTGTTATTGTTAATTTAGCTATAGTTTTTACTAAATGTAAATAGTGTAATTTAATAATGTAATAACGTAGTAATGTAGTAATAATAGTAGTAATAATGTAGAACTAGCTAGTTTACTAGTTACAAGAAACTATACCTGATTGGTCGGTTTGTGTTACTCAGACTATGAACATTAACGGAGCTTCAAATAATATCAGTGTAGCAGACTCGCCACTCCCCATAGTGGGATGGGGATGGATGGATGAGGTACCAGGATGGGGTATTATGTTTATTTGCTATTATTTTCTTTTTCTTGCATGTCTATTAACATCCATAATAAAAATGTACACAAAAATCTTCAATTCTTTCCATGTCAGACACACTCACAGTCTCAAACTATTTCAGGTTGGCATCATTGGCATCTCTTCCTTCTGCAGTGTTCTTCATCATATATCATCACTGCAGGTTTTTTTTTTTATCACTTTGATTCTCTGTTTCATCACTGTGCAATTACAGGAAGTAATCAACTGCAGTGTTTCTTTCCTTCTAGTGGTTATGTAGTTGTGTTGTGTGTTATCAGCCTCAACGTCAGATTATTTTGAGCGCCTTTACAAGGAGTAAATTTATCTTCGGCAAGTGAAATGAGTCTCCTGTGGCCTGTTTTTATCTGGAATAATGAGTGTTTCTGCAGCTCTCCCTCCCTGATCTGGGAACAGTAGATGGCCTATATATGAGTGATAATGATATCAACTCACAGACCTCCTGCAGATACAGCTGCATCTCTCCTGGGGCTTCTCAACACTGTGTGTGTGTATGTGTGTGTGTATGTGTCCTATAGTTCTACCCTTGTTTGGACCATAACGTTGAGGGAAAGTGAGAATATTCTGATGATTTTCACCTTAAAATGGGTCTTTATTGTGGTAGGGCTTGGCGTGTAGCGGTGAGGGTTCGTGGTTGAACAGCAGCAGGGTGGCGTAGTGATGAGGGAAGGAAGTTCAAGCCCCCTAGTGGCAAGCATCCTCCCTGCCGAAGAGCCCTTGAGCAAGACACTGAATCCCTACCAGCTCCAGGGGTGCTGCTCTGTAGCTGAACCTCCTTGACGTTGGAGGCAAGCAAAGAGAATTTCCCTGAAGGACACCGACAAAATATGACATTACATAATCATTATTAAAGAGAAGATAGACAGGAGGCTGAAATGTGTCTAATGTGTCTAATAATACATAATACATATATATAATAGTGAGTTGGTTAAAAGAAAATTCTGTTTACATCGTGTTTAATTTCTTTACTGTTTAATGTTTTAATGTGTTTACTGCTTATTTTATAGTATTATTATTATTATATTTTACTCTCTGCTGAATCTATTCGTTTTGCTGATGTCTAATTTCAATAAATCAATAAAGTTTCATCTCATCCTATTTCAACATCACTATTGTCTTATGTTATGATAAGTAACGGAGATTCTGTTACGACCGTGTTTAGAGAACCCAAGTGCAGAACACAGAGACAGGGAGGCGTAGGTAGAACAACAAGATTTTACTGAGGGAATAGGGACTGAGGATGGCAGGGCAGGATGGCAAGCAGGGGAGATAGGGCTGGTGCAGGAGCCGGGTGAACGGAGCAGAGAGACGGGCAGACAGGATGACTGGCAGGGTACCAGCAGACAGACAGGTGGCAGGTCGGCAGACAGGGAACCGGAGCAGGAGACTGGAACTGGATACGAGAAGGGGATTAGTAAGGAAAGCGTAGAGATACTCTGAGTAAGTGATTACTGCAAAGCGGCCAAGGGCAAAACTGACTGTGAAGTACAAACAACGATCTGGCGATGAGTGGGTGGAAAGCCGGGGTATAAATACTGGAGGTGATGGCTGATGAACCGCAGGTGTGTGGAGGCAGGGCAGGTGAGAGAGATGGATGATGTAACCAGGGAGGAGCTGGAGTCTGGAGCCACGCCCACCAACACATACACACAGGCACGGACAGAGACAGACAGGTAGAGAGACACTGCTAGGAGGCAGAAGTGGAGGGCGTGACAGATTCAAGGCAAAGTTCAGAGCTTCCAACTCTTCCAACTTTAGTTACCTAAAGTATTTAGTAGTATTATCTCTTCTCCTCTCATTGCAAATTCACAGTTTAACAGTTTCCAACAAATGGGGCTGCAAATCTAATCCAGCTATTTCAGTATGTTCATGAATCAGATTTCACTCAGACAAGAGCGTCTAACCCTCATTCTTGTAGCTCCAGAGACACGATCAGCCCTGTGGTTCCCGGAGCTACAATCCTTGTCCCACGCGGCCCCATGGCCGGTCCTGATGAGACAGGACGCACTGTCACAAGCCCTAGGCATCGTTCAGCAACCTCTGATTCTCGGGGGTACGCTGATGGTTTGGTCTCTGAAAGGTTGATTCTTCAGGACAAGGGGCTGTCAACAGCAGTGATTGGTACAATACAGAGCGCCTCTTCCACTATCACTACTTACGCAGCAAAATGGAATGTGTTTTTAAGATGGTGCGACAGCAATGGCGCCGCCCCGACCTATTCTTCGGTAGGGCAGGTGCTTTCGTTCCTTCAATCCTGGTTGGATAAGGAATTATCCTTCTCCACCATTAAGGTCTACGCTGCTGAGGTGTCAGCATGTTATGTCGGATACGATGACAAGCCTGTTTTCAGTCGCCCCCTGGTCAAGAGATTCCTACAGGGGGCCAGACACGTAAGGCCAGTCAAACGGGTGTTAGCACCACGCTGGGACCTCCCTACTGTTCTATAAGGGCTAAAAGAGTCCTTTTGAGCCGTTGTCCCAGGCCCCTCTAGACGCTCTATCGTTTAAGACTGCGATGCTACTCGCGCTAGTCTCATCCAAGCGTGTCAGTGAGATCGGTGCTTTGTCGGTGTACCTGAGCTGTCTGTCTATCAATGGGGATGGCTCCTTTGCTTTGCTCAGGCCGAATCGCACCTTCCTGCCGAAGAACATAAGGAGTTCCTATCATTCTAAGGATATTGTGCCGAAGGATTTCCATCCGCCTCCTCATGCTAATGAGTCTGAGGCGGAGTTACATTTTCTGCATTCAGGATTATGCAGCAGCTGTTTGTGTGTTCTGGGGATACCATAAAAGGTCGTGCACACTCAAAACGGCGTCTGTCGCAGTGGTTATGTGAGGGTGTCTCTTTAGCCTACACCGGATTGGGCTTGACCCCTCCATCAGGTGTCAGAGCTCATTCCATGCGAGGCGTGGCTGCCTCATCAGCCCTGTTTCAGGGTGTGTCGGTGGAAGACATATGCGCTGCTGCTTCTTGGTCTTCCCCGGGTCCTTTTGTGTGTTTCTACATGCTTGACATAACTGGGGGCTCCTTCGGCCTCTCTGTTCTGGAGCTGGGAACGAAGGCGCCGGCCCCTTTTTCAATGCGGGACAAGGAGTGAGTCATTCGGAGACAGTTACAGTTCGTAACTTGCCTTCTTCTCCGTCCTTTCCCATTGCTCTAATTACTGCTGGATGCTCAGTCTTATTCCCCTTGGTTACAGTTCGTAACCCCGTACATAAGACTGATGCGCTCCGGAGGGACGGGTCCTGTCCACCTAGTCGGGCTATTCAAGCTGTAGCTTTCTTGCTAGTTTTAGCTGGACCATTAATTAGAGCTTAATGCCTAGGTTCCACCCCTCTGCGATAGGTAGCACTAGACGGGTTGGCATGGTGGCTTGTCATACTGTTAGGTTAGCGCCAATATGCTAACACCTTTTTCATCAATATGAACGCCTATGTTCGCATGAAGAAACAGCAGACTGTGTGCAGGGATAACTGACTGTCAGTTTGTCCAGGCTCCCTCTTGGTGTCAACTGCATGGTTCAGTGAACACAAGATGGCAATGGTTTGATTATACTATATTTTCATGTGATGCATGAACTTGAGTCTGAATCAAACATGACCAGGTAGTACTGGATAACGTATGTTATTCAGAATATGCTTGTGTCTTTTGCCCCTCGGGCCTTTGGGTCCAGCAGGGGTACAAATATTTTATTTATTAGAGTTACTATTATTATTTGTAGTAGTACTAGTAGTAGTTGTTCTCGTTCTTCAGTCGGTCCTTTCAGACACATCATCTCCATCCTAGATCAGTGGTTCCCAACTGTTCTCCTCAGGGCTCCTGACTCTCCCCACCACCTCTCATAGCTTCATTCAGACACACTGCTTGTCATTTAGGCCATAAAAGTCAGTGAAAACAGGATTTATTGCCATTAGCTTCAGTTATTCTACTAGAGACAACATCTACTACTATGAGACAGTCGGCTTGGTTAAAAAAAAACACAATACCACTACTAGCCATAATAATATTAGTTGTTTTTATTATGAGTTAGAAACGAAGGTTTCTTGTCCTGAGATGGTTTTTATTTTTCCTCTCTCTCTCTGGTTAATGTTCACCTTTTGATAGAAGCATAATAAAACTAAAATAATAAAACTCCACCACCTGATCTATGGTTTCTCTGCTGCAGACTGGTTTAGACTGGTTTAGACTTTGATACTGAAGTTATGAGGATGTGACAGCAGCCTGCAGACACTGGACTGACTGAGGGGAATAAGCAACGTCTGTCACATTTCACTGATTTATTGATTATTTATGGATATAACCTTTATTTAACCAGGTAGTCCCACTGAGATTTATATAAAGCTCCTATTCAAGAGAGACCTGGTCAAGAAACAAGAGACCTGGTGGAGTGACTGACATTCCTGGGAATAACTTCAGTAAGTGGAACGCTGCGTGATTTGGTTCATTCTCTTCATAGATAGATAGATAGATAGATAGATAGATAGATAGATAGATAGATAGATACTTGATTGATTCCCGGGGGGAAATTCTAGTAATTTGAGTCTCTGATTTGAGTCTCTATTGTTTACTCTTAGTCAGAAACAACCTATCCTTTGTGTATCGGTATGTTGACCTCCATAACACGATAATAGTCTAATAAATTCATCACTGGTTTCTCAGATCTCTTGTCTTTGATAACGGCTCGGTACGACAAGGTCTTTATTCTTAGATTTCATTTTCTATGTACGTCCAAATAATGTCATCATGCAAACAATATGAGAAATATCAGAAATATCATCAATCAATATCATCTGTAGACTAATGATTAATCTCTCTATCTCTCTCTCTCTCTCTCTCTCTCTCTCTCTCTCTCTCTCTCCAGTCTACTTTCACTTCTCAGCGTGGCAGCAGGTTATTTACAACATGAAAAGGTATTGTAGCCAACACTTTACATTACAGTTGATAATGTATTGTTCTTCGACCCATTAATGTTTGCTGTTGATTGATTTTGATTGATTGACTGTAATGAGACAATAAGACAGAATCAGCCTCCATTTGTGATCGGGGGGGTGAAGGGATGTGAGGAAACTCACTGTTCAGGTTCAAAACATCACAACACTTTTCTGTAACAAGTTTGTGAACACATCAGTGTTTGAGTCATGAACATGTTCATCTGTTGTAACGGTTTTTAAACATGTTTTAATCAGGACAGGAAGGCTGCTCTAGTTCTGTAGATGATTAATTACACCGTTTGATAGACGCATCAGAAAACTACATCCTGATGCTGTTTCTCCATCACAGACTTTGGACTGGACTGATACTGGATATTGGTTTAATATTTGATACTAGATATTGGTTTAATATTTGATAATGGTTGTTGGTTTGGACTTTGATACTGAGATTATGAAGGCTGTTTATTCAGGTCAAGTTGTGCCACATCGTTTAGTGTGTGCACTGCTATGTTGGCGAGACAAGAAAGAACAGAAAATAAGGTCATTTAATGCAAATGATCTTAGGTTTCTGATCGTCATGTAGTGTGCCACCAGCTTTACAGGCTGATTACTGCTCTATAGTGCCTCCAAGGCTGATCTGAGTCCAGAGGGGAGCCAGATGCCTTCCTACTATCCTTAATTTCAGTAAACCCTCAATCACCCCCAGACCTCCTGACATGTTTCGAGTCCTCCCAAGAGAGTCCTGCACCACAGGTTGGGAACCACTGTTCCAGAAGAATGGGATTTGTCAATAAATATCAGGCTTTTCTCCATATTTTGACCCCAATGTGATCCAAAATAGCAATAAAATACATTTGAAAACTCACATTGTATTTGATTGGTGAAACGTACATGTGGTCAAATTTCTCCACCTCCATACATCCCATCTTTCTGTGCTGGGGCTGCACTTTAGTTCAGTGTAGATGATGTGGTTAATGTCTCCATCTAGTGGACACATATGATGAAGGAGAATAAGCAGCGTCTGTCAATGTTTCCTCTGCAGATGAAGGTAGAAATTCTCTGTGACTTGATCTGGATGTGACTATACCAGGTAAAGATCCTAACAGGAAAAAATGATCAATGTTTGATGAACGGGCTACCTGGTACTGTATGCTCTAACTGTATGATTGTATAGGATGCTAAGTCTTTCAAGACATACTGTTAATATATAATTCTAATGTTTGGTCGAACAAAAAACTAAACCTCTCCACCATGTCTGCAAGCTTTATATATTGAGTTGCAGCCACACGATTGGCTGTTTTGAGGACCAGGCTAATTGCCTTAACGAGCAGGAGAACCTAACAAAGTTGTTGGTGAGTAAATAATAAAGTGTACAACTGGCACCTCCACAATACTGAGAATCACACCAGTTTGACCAGTTCATGTCACTTTTGGCCCAAGGTTTTAAAATACTGTCTAAATGTACCTGGTCAATCTGTTTGATATAAAGAGCAGGTGGTCCTAGTATTTGGTAGACTGTGTACAAATACACAAAACAATGTATATTTGTCATTTTACTGACCTGGATGATGAAACATCTAGAAGGCATCTGTCCTGTAAGGAAACCTTGTTGTGATGAATGAGTCCAGCTAACAGCATGTTGGGTGTGGTTCTGTCAAGCTGGACGCTCTACCATGAATCTGTCTGAGGAGAGAGAGGAGGGGGTCCCTACCTCTAAAACCTCTCTGTCTGGGGAACATGACAGCCAGACCAAAGCTCAGAGGTAAGATGAGGATCTCTGACTGTCCATGACTGTTCTCCATCTCAGAGCTCAGCAGTGATATCATGACACCATCACTATTCAGAGTAAAAGGTCTGTCTGTGTTGTGTTGAAGCCCCGCCCACCAGGAGAGACCAGACTCCCCTGTACCCAGCTGTGTGTCCATGAAGAGTGACTGGTCTATGGATGCCATTATTCATTTTAAAGAACAGCATTTATCTGGCAAAAGGTATGTTGTTATTAGCTTTAAAATATATAACATTATAAATATTCCTTTATCCCAGATGTGTTTTTCAGAACAAACATTGTTTTCATGCTTTTCCATCTTTATTCTACCATCACCTGTTTTATCAATTTTGTTTGTATCAGGATGCACCAGGAGAGACCAGACTCCCCTGAATCCAGCTGTGTGTCCATGAAGAGTGACTGGTCTATGGATGCTCCTATTGAGATCAAAGATGGACACCACTCTACTGAGCAAAGGCAAGAATTGAACCAGGAGAGGTCAGAGGTTCCCAGTGGTCAGTCTGCCCAGGAGCATCAAACAGACCTGGCCTCCATATTCATGGTGTGTAAATGTACAACAACACCTTTTACTTCAGCCACAAATGAAAAACAACCATTCTGGTCCTAATCATCTCCATGCTGCATCTTTAGACCAGTGGGCTTTCAGTCTGACAGATGGATTTGATGTTGTGGTCCACAAGTTTAGTATGAAAGGTTAATTTCTACATTATTCTGTTCCAGCTGCTTGAGGAGAACATTGTCACTTTTGTGAAGAATGAGTTGAAGAGGTTCCAGACGGTTCTGAGTCCAGATTACCCAGAATGCTTAGGGGAGGAGGAGGTGGACGGTGAGGAGGAAGAGCAGAGGAGGAGCAACAGAGAGGCATTTCTGAAGATCACACTGCACTTTCTGAGGAGAATGAAGCAGGAGGAGCTGGCGGACTCTCTGCTGAGCAGTAAGACGAGAGTTTCTCAAATGAGATCTATTCAATTCCACACTGGAAGATCAATGATCACAATCCTCAGGGATCATTGGGTGAAATTATTGCTTTGTTTGTGTGGGTGTAAGATGCTGATCACAGTCAAACACATTAATGAAATACAAAACCAGTTTTGTTGCCTTCCACATTGGGCTGAGGAGACCTGTTTGTCAAATCAAATCAAATCAAATCACATTTATTTGTATAGCCCTTAATCACCGTTACAGTCTCTAAGGGCTTCACAGTGCCCAACATGTGAAAATAATAAATGGTTAGTACACGACATCCCCCAGCCTTAGACCCTCACAGAGGACAAGGAAAAACTCCTGCAAACCCTCACTGGGAAAATTGGGAGAAACCTTGGGAGGGGCTACTCAGAGAGGGATCCCCCTACCAGGACGGTTGGGCGTGCAATAGATGCCGAGTTTGGGCAAGCAGCGTATACACAATATATGAAAGTTTATTTTGGTGGGACATCCAGATCTGATGGGGCAGCATCACAGCGACGGCAACTCAGTCAGCGTCATCATAGGACTAGGGGACCATGCAGGCGCCAACACTGCCCAGATAGGAGAACGCAACGCCTGCTCAGTCAGCATCGTCCTAGGAGGCGGGACCAACCAGACGCCAACTCTGCCGGGCTGCGGCCTGGAACAGATAGGAGACTCACCCACACACACCCAGACACACACTCTCACTCACACAGACAAACATGACCAGCGTCAGTGGACAGGAGCAGGTAGACCAGGAGAATAGGACATGTAGGCAGGATGCTAGTATCCATCGGCAGGACCCTGATCTAGGATGAGCTAACTGGTCTAGCCTTACTCTGAGAAGAGACTGAGCCACTCCCTCAAGGCTGGTCAAATGACAGAGAGAATAAATGGGTTTTTAGCCTTGACTTAAAGACTTCGATAGAGCCTGCCTCTCTGATTGAGGCAGGCAGACTGTTCCATAGATAGGGAGCCCAGGTAAGAAAAGGCTCTGTTACCTGCAGTTTTCTTTTTGACTGCTGGGATAGACAGGTAGCCAGCGTCCTGAGATCTGAGGGCGCGTGGCGGTTTATAAGGTTTAATCAAATCGGATAAATAGGATGGTGCCATCCCATGTAATGATTTATATGTAAGTAAAAGCACCTTATTATTATTCAAATATTTGTATTGACTTTTCAAATGTAACACAAACACATCCACCAATATTTACACTGTACTAAGAACAACAAACGCAAAACAAAATAAAAACATCATACACATAAAAGCTCCAATGACAAATTAAAGAATAATTATTACATTAAAAGAATGTCATACATTTAAGTTTCAGTGTCTCTAGCAGGAAATTCTGTGGTGAAATAATCTAAGAATGGCTGCCAGACCTTATAGAACTTTTTGACGGATCCTCTGGTTGAGTATTTAAACTTCTCAAGCTTCAAATGTGCCATCACATCCCCAACCCAGCGCCTGTGTGTAGGAGGGGTGGCTGATTTCCATTCAAATAAAATGAGGCGTCGAGCCAACAGAGAAGAAAAGGCTATAACATCTAATTGGGCAGCAGATAACACCACCTCGTCAGGGACCACACCAAAAATTGCAGTTACTGGGTCAGGGCTGATTTCCTTGTCACAAATAAAGGAGAACGTCTCAAAAATAGAGGACCAAAATGCTACTAATTTGAACATGACCAGAACATATGATAGAGAGTGGCAGGAGCCTGATGACACCGGGAGCAGGCTGGGTCAACGTCTGGATATATCCTAGCTAGCCTACTCCTGGAGAGGTGAAGCCTATGAAATACTCTAAATTGAAGCAAACCATGTCTGATACAGATGGATGTTGAATGTATTCTCTTAATCGCCAATTGCCAGGAGCTATCTGAGATGTCATAGCCAAAGTCCTCCTCCCACGCCATCTTAATATGATTAAGTGAAGGGGGGGTAATCTCTTGGATATCACTGTACAATCTACTCACAGCCCCCCTATGCGTTGGATCCCGGTCCAGCCACTCATCTATCCAACTATCTACCGGGGGTGAAGGAAACGAGGAGAAGTGCTTCCTAACAAAGGCGCGCACCTGCAAATACCTGAAGAATATCCACACACCAATTGGTCAAAAGACATGAACACCCCATCTTTAAACAAATCCCTCACCCGCCCCAGACCACTCCTGGACCACACCCGGAAAGCAGAGTGCCATGAGAGAGGGTGGAAAAAGTGCATTAGCCACAATTGGGAGAGAGGGCAAGGCCTGTCTGCGCTTAACATGGGTCCTGAACTGAGACCATATTCGAAGAGAGTTACTCACAATAGGATTATTTGTGAGGCGCTGTTTACTGAGAGGCAACGGAGCACACACTAAAGAGGATAAGGATACAGGATGAGTGGAGTGTTGCTCCATTTCGACCCACACCGCGCCACCCCCCTCATGAGGCGCCGACACCCAGTATATCATTTTATGAATGTTGGCCGCCCAGTAGTATTGTATAAAATTTGGTAGTGCTAAGCCTCCCACCTCCCTTTGTCTCTCCAGAAACTCCTTTCTAATCCGCGGAACAGTCCTATTCCAAATAAAAGCAGATATGGACTTATCTAGCTCCTTAAAAAATGATTTTGGAATAAAAACCAGGTACTGTCTGGAACAGGAATAGGAACCTGGGCATAATTGTCATCTTGACAGAGTTCACTCTTCCAGCCAATGATATAGGGAGTGTTGACCAACGAATAAGGTCTTGCTTGGCTTTCTCTAGGGCTGGTTTAAAGTTCTGTTTGAATAGGTCTTTGTATCTACGGGTTACTGATACACCCAGATATGTAAAAGCATCCCGAGTTTCAGTCAGTGGATAAGCCTCAAACGATATCCGTCGAGCCTGGTCATTGATCAGAAAGAGTAAACTCTTAGTTAGGTTAATCCTATACCCTGAGAACTTACCACAAATTGAAATGATATCTAATGCCCTTGGGATAGAGACAGAGGGATTTGATAAAAGAAGCAGCAGGTCGTCCGCATATAAAGACAATTTGTGAACTAGACCCCCCCTATTGATGCCTGTGACATCCCTGGCACCTCTTAGGGCAACCGCCAGCGGCTCCATGGCTAGGTCAAATAAAAGTGGGTTCAGCGGACAGCCTTGTCTAGTCCCTCTACCTATCTGGAAATACCTTGAGACAGTGCTATTTGTACGAACTGCAGCCTGGGGTGCAGCATATAAGACCCTAATCCAAGAACACAAAGTCGGTCCAAAACCAGATCTGTCCAAACCTTTATAAAGGTACTCATATTCAATCCAGTCAAATGCCTTGTGAGCGTCCAAGGAGAGCACAACCTCTGCCATGGGAGCTTCTGGAGAGTACAGAACATTAAACAACCTGCGTAGGTTACCAAAAAGTTGCCTTCCTATAATAAAACCGGTCTGGTCTGGGTATATTACTGTAGGCATAACCGATTCCAGTCTGCCAGCCAGAACCTTTGTTAAAATCTTATAGTCACAGCAGAGCAGGCTAACAGGCCGATATGATTCACATTTCAGAGGGTCCCTTCCTTTTTTGAGAAGGACTGAAATCGTGGCTTGGGTCATAGTAGGGGGGAGAGATTTGCGTTCCAGTGCCTCAGAGTAAACCTCCTTTAAGAGAAGGGTTAATTTGCTTGCAAATTTCAAGTAAAAGCACCTTAAAGTCACACCTGGCCTGAATTGGTAGCCAGTGTAATGAGGACAGGATGGGAGTTATATGGTCGAATTTCCTAGTTTTGGTCAGGATTCTGGCAGCAGCATTCTGGACCAGTTGTAGTTTTTTAGTGCGCCCAGTAGGTAAGCCCGAGAAAAGGACATTGTAATAATCGATTCTGGATGATACAAAGGCATGTACTAAAATTTCTGCAGTCTGCCTCTGTTAGCATAGGTCGAATTTTGGCAATATTGCGAAGATGATAAAACGCTGATTTAGTGATCTCCTTAATGTGCAACTCGAATGAGAGGGTAGGGTCAAATTTTACCCCAAGGTTTTTAACGTATGGGCTCTGGGAGATTACACACCTATCAAAGTTAAGAGTACTATTCTCAAATAAGTGTCTATTTCTAGCCTGTCCCACAATCAGCATCTCAGTTTTGCTGCCATTAAGGAGTAGGAAGTTTAGGGACATCCAATATTTGACCTCTGATAGGCAGGCCTCTAGTTTTTGGAATTGGGTGTCATCGGTTGGTTTGACTGGTATGTAAATTTGGGTGTCATCAGCATAGCAATGGAAGTTAATGCCAAATTTGCGAATGATGCCACCAAGTGGTAGCATATAGATAGAGAATAGCAGTGGTCCTAGGACAGAGCCTTGTGTCACCACTGATGAGCTGAATAGTTACAATGGAGTTGGGAAATGTTCACCTGGGAATGTTCTCATTTCTAATATTTACATTCATACTCATTGGTGTTATTTGTTGTTTGTTCATTCAGAAACTCTTGCTGCAGTGTGCCAAAGTCAACTGAAATCTAATCTGAAGGAGAAGTTTCAGTGTTTGTTTGAGGGGATCGCTAAAGCAGGAAACCCAACACTTCTGAATCAGATCTACACAGAGCTCTACATCACAGAGGGAGGGAGTGGAGAGGTCAATGATGAACATGAGGTCAGACAGATTGAAACAGCATCCAGGAAACCAGCCAGACCAGAAACAACAATCACATGTGAAGACATCTTTAAACCCTTACCTGGAAGAGAGGAACCAATCAAGACATTGATGACGAAGGGAGTGGCTGGCATTGGTAAAACAGTCTTAACACAGAAGTTCACTCTGGACTGGGCCGAAGACAAAGCCAACCACAATGTACACTTCATGTTTCCATTCACTTTCCGAGAGCTGAATTTACTGAAAGGGAAAAAGTTCAGCTTGGTGGAACTTCTTCATCACTTCTTTATTGAGACCAAAGGAATCCGCAGCTTTGACATGTTCCAGGTTGTGTTGATCTTTGACGGTCTGGATGAGTGTCGACTTCCTCTAGACTTCCAGAACAACCAGATCTGGACTGATGTTACAGAGTCAACCTCAGTGGACGTGCTGCTGACAAACCTCATCAAGGGGAAACTGCTTCCCTCTGCTCGCCTCTGGATAACCACACGACCTGCAGCAGCCAATCAGATCCCTCCTGAGTGCGCTGACATGGTGACAGAGGTGAGAGGGTTCGCTGACCCACAGAAGGAGGAGTACTTCAGGAAGAGATTCAGAGATGAGGAGCTGGCCAGCAGAATCATCTCCCACATCAAGACATCACGAAGCCTCCACATCATGTGCCACATCCCAGTCTTCTGCTGGATCACTGCTACAGTTCTGGATGATGTGTTGACGACCAATCAGGGAGGAGAGATGCCCAAGAGCCTGACTGAGATGTACATTCACTTCCTGGTGGTTCAGTCCAAACAGGGGAATGTCAAGTATCATGGGAAAGCTGGAACAGATCCACACTGGAATACAGAGACCAGCAAGATGATTCTGTCTCTGGGAAAACTGGCTTTTGAGCAGCTGGAGAAAGGCAACCTGATCTTCTATGAAGCAGACCTGACCGAGTGTGGCATCGATATCAGAGCAGCCTCAGTGTACTCAGGAGTGTTCACACAGATCTTTAAAGAGGAGCGTGGGCTGTACCAGGACCAGGTGTTCTGCTTTGTCCATCTGAGCATTCAGGAGTTTCTGGCTGCTGTTCATGTCTTTCTGTCTTTCATCAACACTGGTGTCAATCTGCTGTCAGAACCACAATCAACATCCTCCTCATCAGCAGAACACAAACCTGCAATAAACCACCTCTACCAGAGAGCTGTGGACAAGGCCTTACAGAGTCCTAATGGACACCTGGACTTGTTCCTCCGCTTTCTCCTGGGTCTTTCAGTGGAGACCAATCAGACTCTCCTACGAGGCCTGGTGGAACAGACAGGAAGTAGCTCACAGACCAATCAGGAAACAGTCCAGTACATCAAGGAGAAGATCAGGGAGAATCCCTCTCCAGAGAAAAGCATCAATCTGTTCCACTGTCTGAATGAGCTGAATGACCATTCTCTAGTGGAGGAGATCCAACAGTGCGTTAGATTAGGAATTCTCTCCGCAGACCAACTCTCCCCTGCTCAGTGGTCAGCTCTGGTCTTCATCTTACTGTCATCAGAAGAAGAGCTGGAGGTGTTTGACCTGAAGAAATACTCTGCTTCAGAGGAGGGTCTTCTGAGGCTGCTGCCAGTGGTCAAAGCCTCCAATAGATCTGTGTAGGTGCAGCACAGATAACTGGATATATTAAATATATCAGATGTGACGTTAGACATTTTCAAAGTTATTGTTTGTCTTTATCTCTAATTCTTCTTCAGGCTGAGTGGCTGTCAGCTGTCAGAGAGAAGCTGTAAATTTCTGGCCTCAGTTCTCAGCTCCAAGTCCTCCAGTCTGAGAGAGCTGGACCTGAGTACCAACGACCTGCAGGATTCAGGAGTGAAGCTGCTCTCTGCTGGACTGGGGAGTCCACACTGTAGACTGGACACTCTCAGGTCAGGGTTCCTCAACCTGGTCAACACATGACCATTTAAATCTGCTTCACATGCAGGTTCATGTCAGTCAAGAAACCCCTAACCTGTTAGTCGTGATACCAACATTTAGCTCTTCCTTCTAGCCAGTGAATTACTTTCCATCAGGATATTTCTTTATTTCCTCTCCTCACTGCCTCTGTTGTAGAAACCTAGAAAACAGAAATGACTTGATGCAAGAACTTTCAAACCAAATGAACCAAATGAAAACACAAAGCAGCTCATTGGTCAGCTGTTTGTATTGGAGACAGTTTCTGCTAGCAGCTGTTCTCAGAGTGGTATACTAACAACATCTAACATGTAGCTTGTCTTGTGTGTTTCCAGGCTGTCAGGCTGTCTGGTCTCAGAGGAAGGCTGTGCTTCTCTGGCCTCAGCTCTGAGCTCCAACCCCTCCCATCTGAGAGAGCTGGACCTGAGCTACAATCACCCAGGAGACTCAGGAGTGAAGCTGCTCTCTGCTGGACTGGAGGATCCACACTGGAGACTGGACACTCTCAGGTATGGAGAGGCTTGCTGCCAGGCAGAGGCAATGTCTTCTAGAGGGGTGGAGTTGGCAGCCATGATGTTCTCAGTCAGACTGTGAAGCTGGGTCATGTTGTTTAATGTTTAATGGCGGTTTAATGAGTGATGTTGTTGGAAAATCCTTCATAGGGAAGGTTATTAATGCCGATGTTTCAATATCAAAGAGAATATGCTGGTCTGACTCGGTCCCCCCCCCCCCCCCCCCCCCAGTGTCGACCATGGTGGAGTGTGGAGGTTGAAATCAGGTCCGAGGAAGTGTAAGTGTGGATTTAGTTTCATTCATCAACATTCATCTATTGGATGGAAAGTCCATCAACACAGCAGTATATGACTTCCATTCATTCAGATCCTGCTGAGAATGAAGATGATGGCTGATATGAGTCATCATGAAAGTGTTAAATGAAGTCAAATTATCAATAAATCAACTAATAATGAACAGAACAGATCTCAGATCAGAAACTGATGCTGTATTGTGTCTTGTTCTCTCCATCAGATGCCTGTGAACTCACACTGGACCCAAACACAGCACACAGAAACCTCTCTCTGTCTGAGGACAACAGGAAGGTGACAGAGGTGGAAGAGGAGCAGCCATATTCTGATCACCCAGAGAGATTTGAGTACCACCACCAGGTGCTGTGTAGAAATGGTCTGACTGGGCGATGTTACTGGGAGGTGGAGTGGGAAGGACATGTTAATATAGGAGTGACATACAGAGGAATCAGGAGGAGAGGAGAGGGTGCTGACTGCTGGATTGGAGGGAATGACAAGTCCTGGAGTCTGATCTGCTCTGGTAATAGTTACTGTGTCTGGCACGATAACAGAACAACAGCCATACGTATCTCGCCCTCCTCCTCCTCCTCCTCCTCTTCCTCCTCCTCCTCCTCCTCCTCTAACAGAGTAGGAGTGTATCTGGACTGGCCTGCTGGCACTCTGTCCTTCTACAGAGTCTCCTCTGACTCTCTGATCCACCTCCACACCTTCACCTCCACATTCACTGAACCCCTCTACCCTGTGTTTGGATTTGGGTTTAGGATTAGGCCTTTGTTGATGTTTATGTTTAGCACTAGGTTAAGGTATAGGTTTGGTTCCTCAGTTTCTCTTGTCAGATAGAGGAGGGAGAGTCGTCTCTTCTGTAGAGAAACACTCACACTGCTGACCAGTGATAGTTCTCTCTCTCACACACACACACACACAGACACACACTCACACACACAAACACACACACACACACACACCTCAAAGTGACAATATGACTGTTTTGTATTGTCTTATTGGTCTCCTCCTCATCTCACTGTAAATAGAGTGTCTTCTATGTGTGGGTACCTGAACAGGGTTTTAACATCACGCATGTACAAGAACATGGACATTAAATATTTAACCAGAAAGAAGTTATTATTGTTAATCGATTGGTTGATTTATCAATGAAGGTATTTCACTTTTGTAAATAGTTTATTTATTTTTCTTGCTCAGATTCTTTTTCACTTTTGCAAATCATGAGTTACACTTCTGAAAATAGTTTTGGCAGAGAAATACCTTCATAGCTTACTCACGACATGATTCCTTGTGTGGTAGCCATGTCGTACCCTCCCCCTCGTCATGTATCTACTCTGTTTCTATCGTCTAGAGCAGCAGCCACTGGGTTTCTCAAACAGGGAAGAAACAAACAGACAGATTGTAACACAAAGCTCAGTCGTCTCATTTGGCCAGTTACCGAGTCATTTCTTGCACTTTCTGGCAGCTTTTCTAAACAATTCCTGTTAGAGACATTTTGGTTGCCTACAGAATTATTATTATTTTTGATCGAATTATTATTTGTAAATTGAAGAAGAAATGAATGAATATGTTGACAACTTAATGCTTACTGCTATGTTACTTGTAGATAGAAATCTGTCCTCTGCTGTTCATTTTTATGTACTGCGACTGCAGTATAGACCGGATGAGACGTGTGTATCTACCAGGTGGGCTTCGTTCAGACGGGAAAGCGGTGAAGTCTTTTGACCTGTTTTCCGCTTGCTTTTGTTTGGTCATGTTTGTTTTACTTATTGATGTTTTCACGTATATATGGAGATGGAAAATAAATACGTCTTTTGCAACAATTTTGTAACTGCATTGGCAAAGTTTTTGAAAGCAGGAAGAGTCCGAAACATACAACTTCCCGTTTTACAGTGGCTATAGACAATTGTTAGTAAGCCACGACAATTCCTCTGAATGGCAGAAAATAGAATAAAGTTGTAATCCATGGCAACTTCTCCAATTTTAAAACCAATTTGAAACCTCTGAGGAAAAGCAGTCACTTGGGACCTTGTAGCTGATGACAGTCAGCCAACTAGTCAACCAGCCAGGGTGGCAGACAGTGGGTCAACTAACTAGTCAACCAGCCAGGGTGGCAGACAGTGGGCCAACTAACTAGTCAACCAGCCAGGGTGGCAGACAGTGGGTCAACTAACTAGTCAACCAGCCAGATTTCTATTAATCCCTGTGAGGAAATGTGGGTAAAGATGTGTCAGGAGTGGCATTCGAACCCACGGCTCCGTTCAGAGAGCAGAAGTCCCGGCTCTTTAATCCACATTACTGCAGTATTGTAGTACAGGTTAGAGCACTTCATAACAACGCTTTTTAAAAATAATATAAATTTCAATTGCTTTTCAAATGCTTGATCACCTCTTGACCAACACAACCCAGCCACGTGATCACAGGCAGCGTGGCATCCATCCATCCCATGTAATACACCACTGTTAATCCTCTGTAGTAGTAGCCTACATTACAAGTTACATATTATATTTTAATATTATGGATCATATATTGTGTTTTCCATAGCCAGAAAGAAATCCTAAAGGTGCGATCCAAAAACAAACAATGGAACTGGAGTTTTACCTGAGGCCTGACGTGACAAGACACAAGGCAACACACATTTATCTAAACTTTTCAATGTGGGAGATTTTTCAAAAAGTAGTAAAATGTTGCCTGGGACAAAGTTCACCAGCCAAGCAGCTTTTATTCTCTTGTTTTAAACAACAGTACTTGTGTCTTTTGCTAAAGCACTTAATGGTAAAAATATCTGACAGAGTTTCATGAATACTTTTTGATTGATTACTTGACTGACTGATCAGCCAACCAGCCAACCACTGAGTGTAATGGGAGTGTATATGAGGTGATGAACACCACGGAGGGAAGGCTGGGGGAGGAAACCCAGCCAACCAATCAGTGAATACTCATTAGCAATGAGACAGCCGCTACGTCCAGTCTGGATGACAGGACCAGGAGTTCCAGTCTGCAGTGCTGAGACGAAAGAGATGATAGAAACTTGCTGTCCTTGCAAGCATCTTCAGTCCAGTAATTGGAAAGCAGTCATTGTGTGTGTGTGTGTGTGTCTGTGTGTGTGTGTGTGTGTGTGTGTGTGTGTGTTATGCTGCATCTGGTGCCACTGGTTCTCTCTGCCCACCTACATGAGAAGACAGATACACTCCACCAAGTCTGTTCTTCTATCATTTCATATATGTTATGTTTTGCTCTTTTTTCATTTCATTTCATTTCATTTAATCTGCTCTCAGTTATTTTCTGCTGGTCTGTTATTTTCTGTTCTGTCATATCCGTTGGAGTCGATAACCAGGGAATCAAGCTTGGGGTTCCCGTCCCAGTGCCTTTCAATTTATTTTATGACCAATTTATGACCAGTAGAGACAATTTTCTCACTTGCCCAATGAATGATCAGTCATGGGATGGGATGGATGGATGAGGTACCAGGATGGGGTATTATGTTTATTTGCTATTATTCTTTTTTCTTCCATGTCCATTAACAGCCATAATAAATATGTACACAAAAATCCTCTTTTGTCTTGCGGTGTGACTCGCTCTCTTGCTCTTACTATGCTATCACTATCTCTTTCTCCACCTACAGGTAAACCAGGTAAAACCCACCAGGTGTCCTGATGACTCCTGATGTTGCTTCAGCATGGGCATCCCTAACGTTCATACTAATAAAGCATATTGAACTGAACTGACCGGAGCGAATAAAAGTAGAGACAGACACTAAAAGAGAAAGACTTAACGACATCTACCATGACATCATCTTTCTTCTTATTCTTCTTTTGTTTCTTTTTTTTTTATTCTTTCACACCTACTTCTGTCTTTTGTCTTCTCTAATGGACACACCTTACATCAGTCTTCTTCGGTGACTCTTGTTTCACAGTACAGCCCATTATCCTGTCACATTATTCCCATTCAGCAGGTAATCATCAAACCATAAGTATCCATTAACATCCTCAGTGAATCCCCTTAACTCTTAAGGTGAATACTGGGTACCAGCAGGATGAAGCAGCTCTTTGTTGCTGGTGCCCTTGTATTAACATGGTTTAACATGGAAGCAGATAGAGACAGGTGATCCAAAGTCTGTTCTTTTCACCGTCTTTGGGCCGATGCTGCGTCTTTACCGTAATTACACCAGTAGACGCGCAAAAATGTTATAAACTCAGCTCACTTCTCTTATCACTCTCTCTCCCACTCTCTCTCACCCCCACTCTCTATTTCCTTGTTAAACCGTTGTTGACCTTCTCTTTCTCGTCGTCGTGTCGCAGAATATCTTGAACGCCAAAGGTATTGTAACCAACACTTTACATGACAAATTACTACTTCAGGTTACAGTGTGTTGTACTACATATATATAAGTACATAAAATATATTATATAAAAGTAGTAGTAGTAGTAATCGGTTGCAGAGCCTACAGGTTTGAGGGAAACCTCTTCAATACCTTTGACTCTCACTAGCACTAGCCACAATGCTAACAGGAGCTTTCTGACACTTTCTGAACGTCAAAAACATCAATGTGAAAACGTTTTAATGTGAAGAGGTGTCGTGGTTGGTGATCATCAGGATAGGATATAAATCACATTGTCTTGTTTTGAAGCTCTCACTTTGTGTCCAGTCACGCAGATTTTAGATGTAAACACATTGCAGCTCTGTCAGTACATTTTAAATCGATACAGATGATTTGTTCTCCAGCTCCATGAGTCCCATCTTTCTGTGCTGGGCTGTGCTTTAGTTCACTGATGATGTGGTTAATGTCTCTATCTAGTGGACACATAGCAGAACTACATCACCTGATCTGCGGGTTCTCTGCCACAGACCTGGTTTCTGGCCACATGTCAGACTGGTTTGATGACATACTGACGTTTCTAGACGTTGATAGTGAAGTTATGAGGAAGTGACAGCAGCATCAGATCAAATGTAGACAGACCAAGGACTGATGAAGGAGGATAAGCAGCGTCTGTCAATCGTTCCTCTGCAGATGAAGGTCGAAAGTCTCTTTGACTTGATCTAGATGTGACTTCGCCAACCTTCCTGGGGTTCAGGGATCTGACGAGGACGAAGTCTCCAGGGTTGAAAGGGTGTGTTGGTTTGTCAATGGTAGGGGGAGAGATAGAGAAACATCACCATAGTGGCCATTCAATTTCTCAATTAGGGCGACTGTATAGTCACCTAAAGCAGTGTCCACATCTCCGGAGAGACATGGACGGCCCTGTCCCCGCACCCATGGTGTTGGAAATGGCCTGCCCATTAATACTTCAAATGGAGATAATGTGGTTGTTGCACTTGGAGTCATCCTTATTTCGGCCAATATTGCAGGTAGTAACTCTACCCAGCTTATACCTTTGTCCAGTGTGGCTCTGGTTAGTTTTTCTTCAATGTCCTATTCATTCTTTTTACCACACCTGAGGATTGTGGGTGATATGGAATATGGAACTTCCAGTCTATTGTGAGGTATTTACATAAGAGCTGTGTGACTCTTGAGGTAAATGGAGTTCCTTTGTCACTATTGATACTTGTTGGTATCCCAAATCTTGGAATAATTTATTTTGCAAGAATTTTTACTACTGTTCTAGCATTTTCTTTTGAGCATGGGAATGCTTCAACCCATTTTGAGAACTGATCCACTATTACTAGCATATATTTTATCTGGCCCTTTTGGGGCATGTGCGTGAAATCAATCTGTAATGCTTGGAAGGGACCACTAGGTGGAGGTAATGCTTCGTGTTTGGCAGTTGATTTGCCTACGTTGACTCTAGCACATACCAGGCATGACTATGATTGTTCTAACCGTGCTCCCAATGTTTATAGCACAAAATCGTTTTTGAATCATCTCTCTTACCCCCCTTTGTCCGATATGGGAAATGCCATGAAAATGTCGGACAATTAACGGGAGAGTGGCCGCAGGTATGGCCACTAGGTCTGCGCCGGAGCGTAGGATGCCATCAGTACCGGGGGTCGCGTTTTGAGTGGCCCAAAATGCGAGGTCAGCTGCGCTGGCCGCGGACTGAATTAGGGCAAGATCCACGTGGTCTGGGGTGTAAGGCATTTGGAACATGGCTGTATTTATTTGATCAGGAGGATGTAGCACTGGCAAATTGGCAGCAGCATATTTAGCAACTTCGTCAGCTAGGTCATTACCGTGTCTTTCTTCTGATGAGTCTGTATTATGACCCTTGACCTTCACTATAGCCAGGCCAAAAGGTAGATGTATGGCTTGCAACAGTGTGGTGACCAGATGACCATTGGCTATAGGTTTGCCTGAGGCAGAAATAAAACCTCTTTCCTGCCATAATTTACCAAAATCATGAGCCACCCCGAAGGCATAGCGAGAATCGGTATAAATTGTCAGTGGTTGACCAGGGAATAGCTGGCAAGCCCTTATAAGTGCAGTTAATTCAGCCTGGACCACTAAAGCATGGGCCAATCCAAGAGGGCCCGTTATCCACAAAGGGTAATAAATTGCAAAACCCCTTCATTTGCTGGGCCAGGCAAGACTACTCTACTAGCCCTATTCAGATCATTCAAGGGTCTTATCTCTGTTGCCTTATGGAATAGCGATAACTGGCATCACAGCTGACTCGACTCCCTTTCAACTGCCTGCATCAATTACGCACCTTGAGATTACTCTATGTGAAATATACAACATAGAAGTGTTTTCTTATCCTTTATTTCAAGGTTTAACAGTGCAAACACGTGATTACAGAATCAGGTGCAAATATATTTTGTGTAATGGTGAAAGACGTATGTTTTATACTTTATCTGTCTCTTCTGGACAGTTAATTAGCATTTATCTGGGCGAAGATTTGTTGTTTACCTCCTGTCCTCAGCTGTACCGCGACTGGTGGGCCTTGGAAAGACAGGAAGAATAATGATGTTATGGTTATGTGTTTATTATGTTTTATACTTATTCTTTTGGAATAAAAGAGGGCAATGTTGAATATTAAACAGCTATAACCACCCCCTCTGAACTTCTGACCCTCAAATGTAACATTCTAGCATTCTATTAATATTTTGATGTTGCTATGGGAATGGGAAGTCTGGCATCACAGGACGCTGTGGTGAGCAGACTCAGACAAGTAAAAGGTCTCAGACATGCGGGGGCTAAAACCCCCGCCTGCATGATTGTTCAGTATATTTTTCATTTTACTGACATGAATGCTATTGAATGCTACTTCTATCCTGTAATGAAACCTTGTTGTGATGAATGAGTCCAGCTAACAGCATGTTGGGTGTGTTTCTGTCAAGCTGGACGCTCTACCATGAATCTGTCTGAGGAGAGAGAGGAGGGGGGTCCCTACCTCTAAAACCTCTCTGTCTGGGGAACATGACAGCCAGACCAAAGCTCAGAGGTAAGATGAGGATCTCTGACTGTCCATGACTGTTCTCCATCTCAGAGCTCAGCAGCGATATCATGACACCATCACTACTCAGAGTAAAAGGTCTGTCTGTGTTGTGTTGAAGCCCCACCCCCCAGGAGAGACCAGACTCCCCTGTACCCAGCTGTGTGTCCATGAAGAGTGACTGGTCTATGGAGCATCCTATTGAGTTCAAAGGTGGACACCACTCTACTGAGCAATGGTAAGACTTTTATTAGTTATTCATTATAAAGAACAGCAGTTATTTGAAAAAGCATGAACTAGCATTAAAACGTGACATTATATATATTTTTCATACATTTTTATCCAGGAAGGGTTTTACTGAGCATACATACTTTTCCATGCTTTTCTATCTTTTTTTCTACCATCAACACTGTGTTATCAATCCTGTGTTTCTAGCAGCATCCACCAGGAGAGACCAGACTCCCCTGTACCCAGCAGTGTGTCCATGAAGAGTGACTGGTCTATGCACCATCCTTATATTCACTTCAAAGGTGGACACCACTCTACTGAGCAAAAGCAAGAATTGAACCAGGAGAGATCAGAGGTTCCCATTGGTCAGTCTGCCCAGGAGCATCAAACAGACCTGGCCTCCATATTCATGGTGTGTAAATGTACAACAACACCTTTTACTTCAGCCACAAATGAAAAACAACCATTCTGGTCCTAATCGTCTCCATGCTGCATCTTTAGACCAGTGGGCTTTCAGTCTGACAGATGGATTTGATGTTGTGGTCCACAAGTTTAGTATGAAAGGTTCATTTCTACATTATTCTGTTCCAGCTGCTTGAGGAGAACATTGTCACTTTTGTGAAGAACGAGCTGAAGAGGTTCCAGACGGTTCTGAGTCCAGATTACCCAGAATGCTTAGGGGAGGAGGAGGTGGACCTTGAGGAGGAAGAGCAGAGGAGGAGCAGCAGAGAGGCACTTCTGAAGATCACACTGCACTTCCTGAGGAGAATGAAGCAGGAGGAGCTGGCGGACTCTCTACTGAGCAGTAAGACGAGAGTTTCTCAAATGAGATCTATTCAATTCCACACTGGAAGTTCAATGATCACAATCCTCAGGGATCATTGGGTGAAATTATTGATTTGTTCATGTTGGTGTAAGATGCTGATCACAGTCAAACACATAATAAAATAATAATAATAAAATAATAATAATAATAAAATACAAAACCACTTTTGTTGCCTTCTACATTGGCCTGAACACAGTCAGGACCTGATTGTCCTCCACTGATGAGCTGAATAGTTAAAATGAAGTTGGGAAATGAACATGTTCACCTGGAAATGTTCTCGTTTCTCATATTTACCTCAACATCCACTCATTGGTGTTATTTGTTGTTTGTTCATTCAGAAACTGCTGCAGTGTGCCAACATCAACTGAAATCTAATCTTAAGGAGAAGTTTCAGTGTTTGTTTGAGGGGATCGCTAAAGCAGGAAACCCAACACTTCTGAATCAGATCTACACAGAGCTCTACATCACAGAGGGAGGGAGTGGAGAGGTCAATTATGAACATGAGGTCAGACAGATTGAAACAGCATCCAGGAAACCAGCCAGACCAGAAACAACAATCACATGTGAAGACATCTTTACACCCTTACCTGGAAGAGAGGAACCAATCAGGACATTGATGACGAAGGGAGTGGCTGGCATTGGTAAAACAGTCTTAACACAGAAGTTCACTCTGGACTGGGCTGAAGACAAAGCCAACCACAATGTACACTTCATGTTTCCATTCACTTTCCGAGAGCTGAATTTACTGAAAGGGAAAAAGTTCAGCTTGGTGGAACTTCTTCATCACTTCTTCATTGACACTAAGGGAATCTGCAGCTTTGACAAGTTCCAGGTTGTGTTGATCTTTGACGGTCTGGATGAGTGTCGACTTCCTCTAGACTTCCAGAACAACCAGATCTGGACTGATGTTACAGAGTCAACGTCAGTGGACGTGCTGCTGACAAACCTCATCAAGGGGAAACTGCTTCCCTCTACTCGCCTCTGGATAACCACACGACCTGCAGCAGCCAATCAGATCCCTTGTCAGTATGTTGACATGGTGACAGAGGTGAGAGGGTTCACTGACCCACAGAAGGAGGAGTACTTCAGGAAGAGATTCATAGATGAGGAGCTGGCCAGCAGAATCATCTCCCACATCAAGATGTCACAAAGCCTCCACATCATGTGCCACATCCCAGTCTTCTGCTGGATCACTGCTACAGTTATGGATCATGTGTTGACAACCAATCAGAGAGGAGAGATGCCCAAGAACCTGACTGAGATGTACATCCACTTCCTGGTGGTTCAGTCCAAACAGGGGAATGTCAAGTATCATGGGAGAGCTGGAATACAGAGACCAGCAAGATGATTCTGTCTCTGGGAAAACTGTCTTTTGAGCAGCTGGAGAAAGGCAACCTGATCTTCTATGAAGCAGACCTGACCGAGTGTGGCATCGATATCAGAGCAGCCTCAGTGTACTCAGGAGTGTTCACACAGATCTTTAAAGAGAGTGTGGGCTGTACCAGGTCCAGGTGTTCTGCTTTGTCCATCTGAGCATTCAGGAGTTTCTGGCTGCTGTTTATGTCTTTCTGTCATTCATCACCACTGGTGACAATCTGCTGTCAGAACCACAATCAACATCCTCCTCATCAGCAGAGCACAAACCTGCAATAAACCACCTCTACCAGAGAGCTGTGGACAAGGCCTTACAGAGTCCTAATGGACACCTGGACTTATTCCTCCGCTTCCTCCTGGGTCTTTCAGTGGAGACCAATCAGACTCTCCTACGAGGCCTGGTGAAACAGACAGGAAGTAGATCACAGACCAATCAGGAAACAGTCCAGTACATCAAGAAGAAGATCAAGGAGAATCCCTCTCCAGAGAAAAGCATCAATCTGTTCCACTGTCTGAATGAGCTGAATCACCATTCTCTAGTGAAGGAGATCCAACAGTACCTGAGATCAGGAAGTCTCTCCAGAAAGAAACTCTCCCCTGCTCAGTGGTCAGCTCTGGTCTTCATCTTACTGTCATCAGAAGAAGACCTGGAGGTGTTTGACCTGAAGAAATACTCTGCTTCAGAGGAGGCCCTTCTGAGGCTGCTGCCAGTGGTCAAAGCCTCCAATAGATCTGTGTAGGTTCAGCACAGATAACTGGATATATTCAATATATCAGATGTGACGTTAGACATTTTCAAAGTTATTGTTTGTCTTTATCTCTATTGCTTCTTCAGGCTGAGTGGCTGTCGGCTGTCAGAGAGAAGCTGTGAAGCTCTGGCCTCAGTTCTCAGCTCCAAGTCCTCCAGTCTGAGAGAGCTGGACCTGAGTACCAACGACCTGCAGGATTCAGGAGTGAAGCTGCTCTCTGCTGGACTGGGGAGTCCACACTGTAGACTGGACACTCTCAGGTTGGGTCACATGATGCTTTTGTTGGGACTATAACATTGCATGCTGGTTTTTGATGTCTTTGTATTTTGTTTTCCATTCTTTCCGTGATCAGATACCTTTTCTGCTTTGATCAGTCAACATCATCTTGTGGTGTAAACCCTTCATGATAAAAATTATTTTGTGTTAAATCTCTACTTTTCTGATCCTTTGATTCTATTTAAAGGGTGGGCAGAGTTGGAGTGTTACATGTTTGATCTCTGAAACATCCAAAGAGTTTAAAAACCTAGAGTGAGCAGTCGCTGTCTACACAGTAAACCCCATGTGGTCTCACAACAACATTAGAGTCAGATTCAGAAAGCTCCCCCTACCCAGAGCACTGCTTCTTCTTCGTGTGATTTATTTGAGACTGGAGAGCTGAACCTGATCATTCCTGCCAGTTGGTGGTCAGATGGGTTTAAAAATCAGACTGACCCACAATTTCCCCAATGACATTATTTCTCATTTCATCACATTTTGACTGGGATATGAAACTCAACAGTCACAACAACTCAATGAATAAATGTCATTAGTCTGATTTGTCCATGAATGAAATAGTTTTTGTCAAAATGTAATGTTTTGATGTCTTATTTTCACTGACAAACCCTTTGTAGTACCCGAGAGAAAAAGAATAAAGAAAGGTGAAGAATCCCCCGTTGATTTGAGGAAAAATCTTTAAAGGAAAGGGACATTGAAAACAATGTGGTGATAATATTAAAATTTCAATTTTTTTTTTTCACAATAAAAGCCCGCACGCGTGGGGGAAAAGGTACGTTGAGGTCATCCCCCCTTTTGGAAACATCAAAAGGTCCCCTTCCCGCCCAGGGTGTATCTGGAAAAAAAAGTCTAAAAAAAAAAATGAAAAATTTTTTATCCCTTTTGTCAGGTTGAAAAAAACAAAATTTAAGAGAAATGCTGTAAAGGGGTTGTCTCAGTTTCAGCCCAAGTTAGTTGAAAAGCTGGGGCCTGAATACAGACCCGAGGTTCAGGGGTGAGCGCTTCTGCTGGAGGGGGTCCACACGTAGACTGGAACTCTAGGTAGGGTTCCTAATGGGCAAACTGACCATTTTAAAATTTCTTACTGCAGGTTCATGTCAGTAAGAAAAACCCCAAACCCCGTATTGTGATACCCAAAATTTAGCTTTCCTTTGCCAGGAATTACTTCCCTAGGATATTTTTTTATTTCCTCTCCTCACTGCCTCTGTTTTTAGAAACCCAGAAAAGAAAGGATTGATGAAGAACTTTCAAAAATGAACCCAATGAAAAACAAGAGTCATTGGGAGCTGTTTGTATTGGAGACAGTTCAATTTTTTCGCAGTGATCTCAGATGGTATACTAACAAAATCTATATGGAGCTTTCCCCTTTTGGGGTTTAGGTGTCAGAGTCAGGTCGCAGAGGAAGGTGCTTCTTGGGGCCCCCAGCTCTGAGCTCCAACCCCCCCCATCTGAGAGAGCTGGACCTGAGTCAATACCCCGGAGATCGGAGTGAAGTGCTCTCTGTGGACGGGGGATCAATGGGGGAGGACACTCTCAGGTATGGAGGGCTTGCTGCCAGGCAAGGCAATGTCTTCTAGAGGGGTGGAGTTGGGGGGCCTGATGTTTCAGTCAGACGTGAAAACTGGGATTTTTTTTAATTTTAATGGAGGTAGGTGATGTTTTTGGAAAATCCCCATAGGAGGGTTTTAAGCCCCTTTTCAAAATAAAGGAATATTTTGGTCTGACTGGTTTCCCCCCCAGTGTGACCATGGTGGGTGTGGATGTTGAAATAGGTCCCAGAAAGTGTAGTGTGGATTTTGTTTATTCACCAAAATTTTTTTTATTGGGTGGAAAGTCCATCAACAACAGTATTGACATCATTATTCGATCCCGTGAAAGAAATGAGGTTGTAGGGGCATTGAGTGTTTTAAAAGAAGTCAAATTATAATAAATAACTAATAATAAACGAAAAATCTCAGTAGAAATGATGCTGTTTGTGTCTTTTTCTCCCATAGATGCCCGTGAATCACATGGACCAAACCACAAAATAAACATCTCTTGTTGAGGACAAAAGGAAGGTGTCACTTTTGAGGCGAAAGCCCTATCCCGATCACCCGAGAGATTTGACTATGGGAACAGGTGCTGGGGTAGAAATGGTTACGGGGGGATGTTTTGGGAGGTGGGTGGGGGGGATGGGGTTTTAATGGGGTGACAGACAGGGAATCAGAAGGGGAGGAGGGGTGGGTGCCAGGTTTGGGGGGAATGACAAGTCCTGGAATTTGAAACTGCTCTGATGAAGTTCCTGTGGCCCAAAAACAGCAAACGCCATAATATCCCCTTCCTTCTCCTCTCCTCCCCTTCTAAAAGGTAGGAGTTATTGGATGGCCTGCTGGGTCTGTCCCTTTTACAGAGTCTTTGACTCTCGATCACCCCACACCCTTTACCCCACATTCATGAACCCCCTATGGGGTTTGGATTTTGGGGCTGGGATTGGGTTAGGGTCGGTGAGGGTTTATGTTTAACGCTGGGTTAGGTATAGGTTTGGTTCCTCAGTGTTTCTGTGTAGTGGGAGAGAGAGTCGTTTTTTTAGAGAAAACTCACATGCTGCCCAAAAGTAGTTCTCTCTCTCTCTTTTCTCTTTCTCTCCCCTTCACAACACAAAACCACAAACCCCTACACTAAATGCAATATGGCTTTTTTGTATTGTTTATTGGTCAAAACGGGTTTTAACATACGCATGTACAAAAGGGGACTTTAAAATTTTAAACCAGAAGAATTTTATTTTGTTAATCGTTGGTTGATTTACAATGAAGGTATTTCCCTGCAAAATTTTGGGAAAAGGAAAATGGTTTATGTGACAAGAAAAATGAATTTGTTATTTGCAAAGAATTTTTAAAAAAAGGAAAAGAATTGGCAAGAAAACTTTTAGTTTTGCTTTTACATTGAAAACGTAAATTTTTGCGGGGGCCGACTTTTGTCACTGTTTCACGCGAAACCTGAAAAAAGATTTGCCGTGAGACCCAAGATTTGCAAGAAAGGGGAGGCGGGGGGCTAGAACAGAAATATCTGATTGGTGGATGGAGATTGATCACTGTGCTCTGATGTTGGATACAGAATGTCCCATTGACTGGCACCGTAACGGACGCCCAGCGGGGTTTTTATATGTCCGTTGTTATTGTTAATTTAGCTGTGTTTTTATAATGTAAATAGCCTTGATAGAACTAGAAAGTTTTGTTAAAAGAAATATACCTGTTTGGTCGGTTTGTGTTATTCATGAACATTAACGGAGTTCAAATAATATCGTGTAGCAGACTCGCCACTCCCCCAGGGGGTGGGGATGGAAGGTGAGGTAAGGATGGGGGATTTGTTTATTTGTATTTTTTCTTTTCTTCCATGTCCCTTAACATCATAATAAAAATTTACACAAAAAACCCCTTTTTTTTCAGTCAGTACACTCACAGTCTAAATATTTTTGGTTGATATTGGCATTTTCCTTTTGCAGTGTTCCTCATCTTATCATCACTGAGGTTTTTTTTTTTATACTTTGATTCCTTTTATCATGTGCAAATTCAGAGTAATCAATGCAGTGTTTTTTTCCCTTTGTGGGTTTTGTAGTTTTTGTTGTGTGTTATCAGCCCCAAGTAATTATTTTTGGGCCTTTAAAGGGAAATTTATCTTGAATGAAAAAGGTCCCCGTGGCCTGTTTTTTCTGGAAAAATGGTGTTTTTGCAGGGTCTCCCTCCCTGTTGGGAAAAGTAGATGGCCTATTTGAGGATAATATATCAAAATCAAGACCCCCCTGCAATAAGTTTCATCTTCCGGGGTTCTCAAAACTGTGTTGTGTATGTCCCATGTTTACCCCTTTTTTGGACCAAAATTGAGGGAAAAATAGAATTTTGGGATTTTCCCTTAAAATGGGGCTTTT
Source organism: Hoplostethus atlanticus (assembly GCA_034670405.1). Lineage (NCBI taxonomy): Eukaryota > Metazoa > Chordata > Actinopteri > Trachichthyiformes > Trachichthyidae > Hoplostethus > Hoplostethus atlanticus. Next base: position 14,523 of record JAXDDX010000506.1, on the reverse strand, counting down.
TGGGAGGGCTTGGGTGTACGGTGGGGTTCGTGGTTGAACAGCAGCGGGTGGCGTAGTGATGAGGGAAGTTAACCCCCAGTGGAAGCACCCTCCCTGCAAAGGCCCCTTTTGAGCAAACACTGATCCCCTACCCCCTCCCGGGGTGTCTCTCTGCTGAACCCCCTTTAGTTGGAGGCAAGCAAAGAGAATTTCCCTGAAGGACACCGAAAAATTGACATTAATAATATTATTAAAGAGAAAAGTAGACAGGAGGCTGAAATTGTCTAATGTTTTCTAATAATACAAATACTTAATAATTGGTTGGTTAAAAGAAAATTTTTTTACATCGGTTTAATTTTCTTTATTTTTAAATTTGTTTTAAGTGTTTATGCTTTTTTATATATTATTATTATTTTTAAATATTATTTTTTACTTTCTCGAATCTATTCGTTTTGCTGATGTTATTTCAATAAATAAATTAAAGTTTATCTCATCCTATTTAACATCACTATTGTTTATGTTATGATAAGTAACGAATTTCTGTTACGCCCGTTTAGAGAACCAAGTGCAGAAAAAGAGACGGGGGCGAGGTAAAAACAAAAGATTTTAGAGGAATAGGGATGAGGAGGGAGGGCAGGAGGGAAAGCAGGGGAGATGGGGCTGGTGCGGAGGGGGTGAAGGGGAGGCCCAAAGACGGCGCGGATATGGCGGGAAACCAAGACAGACAGATGGCAGTCGGCAGACGGGGAAACCCGGGACAGGGCGGAATGGATACGAAAAGGGGGTTTAAGGAAAAGGGGAGGTCTTGAAAAAGTGATTATGAAAAGGGGAAAAAGGGCAAAACTGATTTTTGAAGTACAAACAACGATCTGGCGATGAGTGGGTGGAAAGGGGGTATAAATACTGGGGGTGATGGGATGAACCCCCAGGTGTGTGGAGGCGGGCAGGTGAGAGAGATGGTGAAGTAAAACCCGGGAGGAGTGGAGTCTGGGCCCGCCCCCCCAACCATAACAAGGCACGGACAGAGACAGCGGGTAGGAGACACTGTAGGAGGCAGAAGTGGGGCGTGAAATTTTCAAGGCAAATTTGAGCTTCCCAAAAAAGTCTTTTAAGTACTTTATTCCCTAAATATTTTTAGTATTTCCTTCTCCTCCATTGCAAATTCAAGTTTTAAACATTTCAAAAAAAGGGGGCTGAAATCTAATCCAGAATTTCAGTAATTCTAAATCAGTTTTATCAGAAAGAGCGTCTCCCCCCCATTCTTGTGCCAGAGACTGGTAGCCCTGTGGTTCTGGATAAATCCTTGTCCCACGTAGCCCCAGGGCCCCGGTCCCGGAACAGGACCCCCTTTCACAAGCCCTAGGCAACGTTCCGAACCCCATTCTCGGGGGTACGCTGGGGTTTTGGGTTCGAAATTTTATTTTTTCAGGCGGGGGCCTGTACAGCAGTGATTGGTAAATACAGGGCCTTTCCACTACACTATTAGCAGAAAATGGAATGTTTTTTCAAGGGGTGCGAAGCAATGGCGCCCCCCACCTATTTTCGGTGGGCAGGGGCTTTTTTCCTTTATCTGGTTGGATAAGGAATTACCTTTCCCCTTTTGGGTTCCTCGCTGCTGAGGGTGTCAGCATGTTAGTCGGTACATCAACCCTGTTTTCAGTCCCCCCTGGAAGAGATTCCTAAGGGGGGCCAAAGAAAGGGCCCAGTAAAAGGGGGTTTGTTAGACCACGCTGGGCCCTTCCCCATGTTACGGGTAAAAAAATCCTTTTGAGCCGTTGCCAGGGCCCCCTCTAGAGCTCTATGTTTAAACTGAAATTGCTACTGCGCTAGTCTATCAAGCGTGTCATGAGATCGGTGCTTTGCGGTGTATGAGCTGTTTCTATCAATGGGATGGCCCCTTTGCTTTGCCGGGCAAATCGAAAACCTTTTTCCCCCGAACATAAGGATTTCCTATCATTCTAAGGATATTGTGCAAAGGTTTTCCCATCCGCCCCCTCAGCTAAGAGTCTGGGGCGGAGTTAAAATTTTCTGATTAAAGGATTTGCAGCGGGTTGTTTGTTTGTTTTTGGGGAAACCATAAAAGGTCGGCCCCATCAAAACGGGGGTCTGTCGCAGGGGTTTATGTGGAGGGTGTCTTTTAATTTCACCGGATGGGCTTGCCCCCTATCAGGTGTCAGGGCTCATTCCATGGGGGCGTGGTGTTTCCACCCCTGTTTCGGGGGTTGGGGGTCGGTGGAAAACATTGCGTGTGTTTTTGGGTTTTCCCCGAGCCCTTTTGTGTGTTTCTAATGCTTGCCTTTAACTGGGGGCTCCTTCGGCCACTCTTTCGGGGACCCTCTTTTGGGCATGGGGGCTTGTATATGTTTGGTTAGGCCCAATATGCTAAATTTTTCATCAATTAAAACGCTATGTTGCATGAAGAAACGGGCAGGGTTTCAGTGAAAAAAAGGGAGGAAAAGGGTTTTGGGATTATATTTATTTTTAATGTGATGATAAACCCTTGAGTCTAAATTTAAACATGCCCGGGTTTGTATGGAAAAACGTATGTTTTCAGAATATGTTGGTTTTTTGGGCCCCGGGGGGCCCTTTTGGGGGTAAGCGGGGTACAAATATTTTATTTATTAAAAGTTACTTTTATTTTTTGTAGTAGTACTAGTAGAAAAAAGTTGTTCTGTTTTAGGGGGCCCTTTCAGAACTTAATCCCCCCATCCTAGTTTAGGGGTTTTTTTTCCCCCCCAAAATTGTTCTCCTCGGGGGGCCCTGATTTTCCCCCACCCCTCATTAGTTTCCCTTCAAAAAACACTGCTTTTCTTTTAGGCCATAAAAGTATTAAAGGGAAATTTTATTCCCAAATTAGTTTTCATTTATTCTATAGAGCAACATCTACTATTTATGGACGTGGTTTGGGTTTAAAAAAAAAAACCAATCCCACTATACCCAAAAATAATTTTGGGGGTTTTTTATTATGATTTTAGAAAGGGAAGGTTTCTTGTTGAAAATGGTTTTTTTTTTTCCCCTTTTCCTCTTTTGGTTAATGTTCATTTTTTATAAAAGGGAAAATTAAAATAAAAAAAAAAACCCCACCACCTGATCTTTTTGGTTTTCTGCGAAAATTGGTTTAGCGGGTTTTTGACTTGATACTGAAGTTATGAGGATGTGACAGCACCCTGGGGAACCCCTGGTTTGACTGGGGGGGAAAAAAGAAAAGTTTTTTTACTTTCCCACTGATTTATTGATTATTTTTTTGGATAAAACCCCCTTTATTTAACAGGGGGAGTCCCACTGAGTTTTTTTTAAAGTCCTTTTCAAGGGGCCCTGGTCAAAAAAAAAGGACCTGTGATTAAATGACTTTCGGGGAAAAATTTTCCTTTAAGGGGAAAACGCTGGTGGTTTTGGGTTTCCCATTTCTTATAGATTTTGATAGATAGATAAAATAGATATTGATTGTTTCCCCGGGGGGGAAAAATTAGTAATTTAAGTCTCTGATTGAGTTTTTAATTTTTTTATTTTAGTCGAAAAACCTACCCTTTGTGTTTTCGGTATGTTGATCCCCAAACACTGATAAATGTCTAAAAAAAATTCATCATGGTTTTTTCAGTCTCTTGTTTTGATAACGGCTCGGTACGACAAGGTTTTTTCTTGATTTCATTTTTTTTTTACGTCCAAAAATGTAATCATGCAAACAATTTGAAAATATCAGAAATTTATCAAATAAATCATCTGTAGAAAATGAAAAAATCTCTCTCTCTTTTCTCTCTCTCCTTTCTCTTTTCCCCTCTCTCTTTCTCAGTTATTTTCCCCTTTTCTAAAGCGTGGGCAGGGGGTTAAATTTAAATTTGAAAAGGTATTGTGCCAACATTTTACATTACAGTTGATAATGTATTGTTCTTAAAACCTTTAAATGCTTGCTGTTGTTTGATTTTGTTTGATTGTTTGAAATTGAGCCCAAAAAGGGAAGAACCCAGCCCCCTTTTGTGATCGGGGGGGTGAAGGGAGGGGGGGAAATTTTCGGTTTAAAAAAATCACAACACTTTTTTTTGTAACAAGTTTTGGGGAACACTTTAAGTGTTTGGGGAAATGAAAAATGTTATCTTTTTGAAAGGTTTTTTTTAAACATTTTTTTAATCGGGGACGGGAAAGGGGCTGCTCTAGTTTGTAGTGATTAATTACCCCCGTTTGAAGGCCAGAAAAAAAACCCTCCTAAATGCTTTTTTCCCCTTTCACAGACTTTGGACTGGCTGATACTGGATTTTGGTTTTAAATATTGTATAATTTTGGGTTTTTAATATTTGATAATGGTTTTTTGGTTTTTTTGGTCTTTGTTAAACTGAGTTTATGAAGGGTTTTTAAATTGGGGTAAATTTTTGGGGCCACATGTTTATTTGTGTGTATTTCCCTAGGTTGGAGAGAAAAAAAACAACAAAAAAAAGGAAATTTTTAAGGGAAAAGGGTGATTTAGGTTTTGATGTTGTAGTGTCCCCACCGCTTTACAGGTGATTATCCCTCTTTAGTCCCTTTCCAAGGCTGACCCTGAGCCCAAGGGGGGGGCCAGATGCCTTCCTACTATCCTTAATTTTGTAAAACCCCCAATACCCTTCAGGACCTCCGGGACATGTTTGGAGTCCCCCCAAGAGGGGTCCTGCCCCAAACGGGTTTTGGGAAACCATGTTCCAGAAGGAAGGGGAAAATTTTTGTCAATAAATATAAAGGTTTTTTCCCCATTTTTTTTGCCCCCAATGTGCCCCAAAAATTAGAATAAAAATACCTTTGAAAACTCACATTGTTTTTTTTGGATTAGTGAAAGTAAATAAAGTCAGTCTAAGTGTAGATGTTTGGGGAAAAAATTTTCCCCATTATGGACACATATGTTTAAGGAGAAAAGCAGGCTGTCAAAAGTTTCCCTTCGATGAAGTAGAAAAATCCCCTGTGACTTGATCTGGATGTGACTTCACCAGGTAAAAATCCCAACAGGGGAAAAAATTTATCAAAGTTTGATGAACAGGTACCCGGTATTGGGATACATTAATGTTTTGATTGTTTAGGAAAGCTTTCAAACTTTTGTTAATATTTTATTCTAAAAGTTTTGTCGAAAAAAAAAACTAAACCTCCCCCACCCTGTCTGCAAGCTTTTTTATATTGGTGGCAGCCACAGGGAAAGGCTGTTTTGAGGAGCAGGCTAATTGCCCTTTAAAGAGCAGGAGACCCGAACAAAGTTTTCTGGGGTATGTTTTTTTAAAATGTACCCAAAAAAACACCGTCCACAATACTGATAAACACACAACCCCCTTTTGATTAAATTCATATCATTTTGTGCCCCGGTTTAAAAAAAGTGTCTAAAAAGTACCCGGTCGTCTGTTTGATATAAAGGCAGGTGGTCCCAGTTTTTTGGTTTTGAATGTTACAAATACACCAAAACAATGGGATATTGTCATTTTATGAAACCCGGAGGGTGAAACCCCTAGAAGGGGATTGTCCGGTTGGGGAATTTAATGGTCCGCTAAAAAATGTTGGGTGTGTTTTGTCCAAAATGGGGGGGTTAAAATGAATCTTTTTGAGGAGAGGAGGAGGGGGGCCCCACCCCTAAAACCCCTTGTCTTTGGGGAAAATGACAGCCAGAACCCAAAACTAAGAGGTAAGAGGGGGGATCTCTGGGGTGGGCCATTATGTTTTTCCCCTTCAGAGCTCGGTGTATTTATGACACCATCATTCCGAAAAGGTTTTGTCTGTGTTGTTTTTAAGGGCCCCGCCCAAGGGAGGGAACCAAAACCCCCCCTGTACCCGCTGTGTGTCTTGAAGAGTGAAAAAATGGGGCTATGCCTTTTTTTATTTAATTTAAAGGGAACCCGCATTTACTGGAACCCAAAAAGGGATTTGTTATTAGCTTTTAAAAATGGAACATTATAAAATTTCTTCATCCCGATTTTGTTTTTCAGAACCCCAAAAATTTTCATTATTTTCCATTTTTTTTACCATCACCTGTTTTATCAATTCTATTAGTTTAAGGATTGCAGAGGAAAAGGGCCCGCCCCTGTACCCCAGCTGTGTGTCCCTGGGAAAAGTGACCGATCTATGCCTGTTTATTATTTTTAAATTTAAGGAACAGTATTTATTTTGGCAAAAGGTATGTTGTTATTAGCTTTAAAATTGTAAAAATTATTTAAAAATTTCTTTATCCCAGATGTGTTTTTTGAACAACAAATTTTTTTCATTTTTTTCCATTTTTTTTATACCATCACCTGTTTTATCAATTCTGTTAGTATCAGGATGCAGCGGGAGAGACCAGCCTCCCAAAGGTAAGACTTTTATTAGTTATTCATTATAAAGAAGTTATTTGAAAAAACATTACGTGAGTTAAACATTACATTAAAAAACGGTCCGTGACAGGCAGAGACATAGGCAGGGGAGAGTTAAATGGCCAGTAGGCCGTTTTATTTGCACAACACCGGCAAAAATAAACCCGGCCCGGGTCTTGACGGCAGCGTGTCGTCGGCGCCGTCTCCCTCCGCCGGCGCCCTCCCTCGGTCCCGGTGGGCCAGCCGTGGAGCCCCAAGGCTGCCCCAGCCTGCCAGGCTTCCAGGGGCATCCTGCCCCAACCCCGACTGGTCAGCCCTTGCAGGCGGCTCCCGACTGCACCTCCGCGGACCTCCGCTGGGCGCCGCGGCAGGAGACGGCCCGCTCCCGCCCCGTCTCTCCGCTCCGTGGACAGCCGACCGGATCCTCCGTCTGCATACATACTTTTTCATGCTTTTTTTATACCATCACCTGTTTTATCAATTCTGTTAGTATCAGCATCCAGCAGGAGAGACCATACTCCCCTGCAGGCAGCCGCGTTACGGACTTCCGAATCTCAGCGGCACTTAATGTATTCGGCAGTAATCAACAGTTAACGACCCGCGATATAGGATATTAAGATTATCGTGCCAGAGGGAGCCTGAATGCACCGCCTTGCGTGATCTCATGGGGAAGTAGATGTAAACAAAATGTAGACTGACATGGTGAAACCGGTGCAACTTGCTTTACTAATGCTTTGCAGTGAGAAATAATCACTGTATCTCCTCAAATGCCCCTATATTGCAACACATATGGTAAAAGACGTTTCATTCATTCCCGCCCACTCTAAGACATTAGGTCAAATAAAGCATAGACATAAAGCAGGCAAACATAAAACGGGAAGAATATTTACATTTTAATCCAATCAAAGAGGACAGAATCAAATGCATACAGTGTACATTGCAACCAATAAAATAGTTTCAATGCTGTGATGTGTTACCTTGTTTACAGTAAGTCTGTTTGAGCCGTTAAACTAACTGAACTAACCTTAACTATCAATATTGCAAATATGCTTCTGCAAACATGTCAAAAGAACCAGTGGATCAGAAAGGAAAATACAGTCAAACAAAACTTCAACGTTAATAATGTTACATCCCTGACGTCCACAACTCCGTTGGAGCCTGGCCCTTCAACCCTAGGACCAGCGCAGCGGCAGCCAGAAGAACCCCAAAGCAGCAGCCCTGTGCCCGCTGAGACTGTCAAACCGCCGGCATTGAACCAAAACAGGCTATGGCTGGCTCCGACTGCGTGGAGGGTTGTTGTTGGGACATAGAGACGGGTAAAGCTGCACAGCTAATTGTAGACAAAAAGGAGACCGCTAGATCGTTTGGCCAAGAGAGCGGTTAATTCTTTGCTGCTGTCAAACAGTTTGTAACTTTCTCCAAATATGGAGATGACGGCGTCCGCCAGCCTGTGGTGCAAGCAAGCTATAGTTACTCCGCAGAAGTTTAGTCACACATACACTCTTTTTGGCCCCCACACTTCTGAAATGAATCCGGCTCCGTGCTTGGAAGACACGTTATATAGGCAGTCATGTTCTTGCCACATATCTACAAGCCTTTCCTCCATCTCAGCTGTCCAACGCACCCGTACAACAGCTTGTTGTTGTTGTTTCTTCATTCACTTCCGTGTCCTTGTAGATTGTCTCTCTCATTGGCTATTGTGGTCCCGCTCAAAAAGCAGTGACGTAATCATCCCGATTTTAAATCCTAGATATCACACGTTTGATATTATGGATCTGTAAACCCCTCACATTACCAGATAATCGGTGCCGAACAAGGTCCCGTCCAGATTACTCCGCCGATTGTCGGGAGGGGTGAATCGGGGATAAATCGGCCCAATTATCCTCTAGTCTGAGCCCAGCCTTAGACTGATGACGTTAAATGGGATTTTACTGGCCATTCATATGTCCTAGGACAAGTTTCATTGGTTCTGTGCCTAGCTTAACTCCTCCCAATTTATGCCCATAGGTTAGGCTATAGATTACTTATCATATTATTATCATTAGGTCTGTTTGTGTTGTGTTGAAGCCCCGCCCACCAGGAGAGACCAGACTCCCCTGTACCCAGCTGTGTGTCCATGAAGAGTGACCGATCTATGCCTTTCTTTATTAACTTTAAGGAACAGTATTTATCTGGCAAAAGTATGTTGTTATTAGCTTTAAAATATGTAACATTATAAATATTTCTTTATCCCAGATGTGTTTTTCAGAACAAACATTGTTTTCATTATTTTCCTTTTTTTTTATACCATCACCTGTTTTATCAATTCTGTTAATATCAGGATGCAGCGGGAGAGACCAGCCTCCCCTGTGTCCATGAAGAGAGACGGGTCTGTGAAGCATCAGAACCACTCTAAGCAAAGGTAAGACTTTTATTAGTTATTCATTATAAAGAACAGCAGTTATTTGAAAAAACATGAACTAGCATTAAAACGTGACATTATATATATTTTTCATACATTTTTATCCAGGAAGGGTTTTACTCTGCATACAGTACATACTTTTTCATGCTTTTTTTCTACCATCACCTCTGTGTTATCAATCCTGTGTTTCTAGCAGCATCCAGCAGGAGAGACCAAACTCCCCTGCAGGCAGCCGCGTTACGGACTTCCGAATCTCCGCGGCACTTAATGTATTCGGCAGTAATCAACAGTTAACGACCCGCAAATATAAAACCACGCGGCTCCGAAAACAGACGGAACCGTACCCCCGTTTGCGCGCGGGAGTCGATTTCACCCGAGGAACCTCTGCCATCAATCGCGATGGGGGGCAGATTACTTACCTCGCTAGAACAAAGGGAATTTTCACACCTGCGTGCCGTATCGCAGTTCACGCCAGACCCACGTGGGGAGCACCATGCAGTAAGAAGTTTCAGCTAAGACTGATGACGTTAAATGGGATTTTACTGGCCATTCATGTCCTAGGACAAGTTTCATTGGTTCTGTGCCTAGCTTAACTCCTCCCAATTTATGCCCATAGGCTAGGCTATAGATTACTTCATATTCAGCATATTATTATCATATATTATCATAATGTAGCCTATTCATTCTGAAATTTCAAAATTAGACGATTAGTTGTTTATTACATTAATTCTTGTCAGCACATAATTAGTGTACTCCAACCCCAAAAAAGCAGTAGGCAATATTATGTCTATAAAAGTGGTTTATTGCATTTCCAAAAATTGACAGTGCAAGGAACAAAAAGTGAAATCAAAGTGAAAGTAAATGGGTAAACACACTCAAACACACAGGGAACACTGCAATGCAAATATAAAAAAGTGAAAAAATTTACAAAATAAAAAATGTAACAAAATAATAAAAGAATGGCTTAAAGTTGACGCCTGGGCTGACGGTCTGAAAGGCGGCAGACTGCTGCATGGGGCGATAGCTGTGTAGGTAGCCGTGGTCATCCTCCAGCCTGCCCTGAAGAACCTGGCAGAGCTCCGACAGTTGTGCTAACCTGAAAATGCCCTGGAAAGGCACGTTAGATAGGATTCAATATCAGCCTTTAACACCAGGCTACATTTGAAGGGTTTTGCTCACCCGTGATAACATCCACATCAATATCCTCCTTCTGCAGCGACGTTGTAACCGCCTCATTTTGTGGAGAGATTACGCTGTTGAAACAGGAACAGATTGTTCAGTGTTGGTTGTTTCCTAGGCTGTAACGTTACACTTCTAGCGATCTAGCTCCAACAAGCAACCGTCACAACAAGCATTCATACCCTTCTTGTGGATCATGTCGTTGGATGTTGTTCTCATTGTTGTGCAGCCTCCGTACCGTTTCCTGTAACACATTACAAATTACAAATCAGTGAGCTACATATCTTACATATTAGTTAGTGAGAAAACGTGACGGAAGTGGCTGTCACGTGTTTTCTTTTTAAGGAATTTAATTTACAAACCTCTTATAACTTTGCCGTTATATATGTTTTGTATAAAATTTAAAATAGCGCTGTATTGTTTAAATTCACAAAGAAAGCATTCAAAGCCGTTGGCCAGTCCCTCATGATTTTTCAATTTCAATGGACACAGATAAACCGATTTGTTTGAACTAAAACCAAAACATTGTGCTGTTTTCCGTAATGTTCTGTTGTATATGTAAAACTTCCCAAAAAAGTTTGAATTTGCAACTAATATATTTGAATCATTACTCATATTGAATCAAAATAATCCTATATTATATCCAACTGTACTAACCCATAATACCATTACAGGTTTATGAGCAACCCCCCCTACATCTCTCATATAAACCCTGCAACTCAAATCAAATGGCTTCTATATGGAGAGATTTATCAACTAGTATTTATTTTATTCACGTGAATTTTCTACAGCATATTTACATTTAATGTTCCTAATACATATATAATAGATGCTTTATGGAGTAATTCCTTTGTAGAATCTTAAATGATACTTTACTTTATTAATTAAATATGTATTAGTAATTGTTCAAGCTCTCTTCCACTGAATACTGTTGACAATGGAACATAATTTAACTAATTCACATTTCTTAGTAACTGTTAGAATTCTATAACAACTCCAAACCAAGACTGATAGAAAATAGTTTTTATTTTTGTAAAGGATATCTTTATTGTTCCAAATAAATAACGGTGGGGTGAAAACTTGTGGTTGTAGACTAGTAACCAAGCCAAAAGGCCCTGCTTAAGAACATCTACCAATATAGTAGGGATTTTAAAAAGTTAAATGTAAAATGTTAAATGTAAGTAAAATGTCAGCGGGACAAATGTGTAGGTCTTAACCATGGTTGCTTTCAGCCTGTCCCTAATCATCTTGTTTGAATGTGAATACCCAACCAGTGTTTCATTTACATGTGAAAGGCTACTCTAGGACTCGACGTGTTGGAAGGGGAGGGGGGAGAGTTTTCGTTTGGAATTCCAAGTCAACGGCAATTCGCGTGAAGTGATGCAAAATTTGATGTTCCACGGTGTCACACGTCACCGTTCTCACCCGGATATCTTCCTTTTGGTGCAGTCTTATTGAGTTCAAAGGTGGAGACCACTCTACTGAGCAAAGGCAAGAATTGATCCAGGAGAGGTCAGAGGTTCCCAGTGGTCAGTCTGCCCAGGAGCATCAAACAGACCTGGCCTCCATATTCATGGTGTGTAAATGTACAACAACACTTTTTATTTCAGCCACAAATGAAAAACAACCATTCTGGTCCTAATCGTCTCCATGCTGCATCTTTAGACCAGTGGGCTTTCAGTCTGACAGATGGATTTGATGTTGTGGTCCACAAGTTTAGTATGAAAGGTTAATTTCTACATTATTCTGTTCCAGCTGCTTGAGGAGAACATTGTCACTTTTGTGAAGAACGAGCTGAAGAGGTTCCAGACGGTTCTGAGTCCAGATTACCCAGAATGCTTAGGGGAGGAGGAGGTGGACGGTGAGGAGGAAGAGCAGAGGAGGAGCAGCAGAGAGGCGCTTCTGAAGATCACACTGCACTTCCTGAGGAGAATGAAGCAGGAGGAGCTGGCGGACTCTCTGCTGAGCAGTAAGACGAGAGTTTCTCAAATGAGATCTATTCAATTCCACACTGGAAGATCAATGATCACAATCCTCAGGGATCATTGGGTGAAAGTATTGATTTGTTCATGTGGGTGTAAAATGCTGATCACAGTCAAACACATTAATAAAATAAAAAACCTGTTGTGTTGCCTTCCACATTGGGCTGAACACAGTCAGGACCTGTTTGTCACCACTGATGAGCTGAATAGTTACAATGGAGTTAGGAAATGTACATGTTCACCTGGAAATGTTCTCGTTTCTGATATTTACCTCAACATCCACTCATTGGTGTTATTTGTTGTTTGTTCATTCAGAAACTCTTGGTCCAGGGTGCCAACGTCAACTGAAATCTAATCTGAAGGAGAAGTTTCAGTGTTTGTTTGAGGGGATCGCTAAAGCAGGAAACCCAACACTTCTGAATCAGATCTACACAGAGCTCTACATCACAGAGGGAGGGAGTGGAGAGGTCAATGATGAACATGAGGTCAGACAGATTGAAACAGCATCCAGGAAACCAGCCAGACCAGAAACAACAATCACATGTGAAGACATGGCCTTACAGAGTCCTAATGGACACCTGGACTTGTTCCTTCGCTTCCTCCTGGGTCTTTCAGTGGAGACCAATCAGACTCTCCTACGAGGCCTGGTGAAACAGACAGGAAGTAGCTCACAGACCAATCAGGAAACAGTCCAGTACATCAAGGAGAAGATCAGGGAGAATCTCTCTCCAGAGAGAAGCATCAATCTGTTCCACTGTCTGAATGAGCTGAATGACTGTTCTCTAGTGGAGGAGATCCAACGCTACCTGAAATCAGGAAGTCTCTCCAGAGAGAAACTCTCCCCTGCTCAGTGGTCAGCTCTGGTCTTCATCTTACTGTCATCAGAAGAAGACCTGGAGGTGTTTAACCTGAAGAAATACTATGCTTCAGAGGAGGGTCTTCTGAGGCTGCTGCCAGTGGTCAAAGCCTCCAATAGATCTGTGTAGGTGCAGCACAGATAACTGGATATATTCAATATATCAGATGTGACGTTAGACATTTTCAAAGTTATTGTTTGTCTTTATCTCTAATTCTTCTTCAGGCTGAGTGTCTGTCAGCTGTCAGAGAGAAGCTGTGAAGCTCTAGCCTCAGTTCTCAGCTCCAAGTCCTCCAGTTTGAGAGAGCTGGACCTGAGTAACAACAACCTGCAGGATTCAGGAGTGAAGCTGCTCTCTGCTGGACTGGGGAGTCCACACTGTAGACTGGACACTCTCAGGTTGGGTCACATGATGCTTTTGTTGGGATAATAACATTGCATGCTGGTTTTTGATGTCTTTGTATTTTGTTTTTCATTTTATCTGTGATCAGATACCTTTTTTGCTTTGATCAGTCAACATCATCTTGTTTGGTGTAAACCCTTCATGGTGAAAATCTATTGAGTTAAATCTCTACATTTCTGTTCCTTTGATTATATTTAAAGGGTGGGCAGAGTTGGAGTGTTTCATGTTTGATCTCTGAAACATCCAAAGAGTTTAACAGAAGTTTGACAGAATCCACCATTGATGACTGAGGAATAATCTTTAAAGGAAGGAGACATTGAAAACACAATGTGGTGATAATATTAAATATTTCAACTTTTTTGTCGTCACAATAAAAGCCAGCCACATGCAGTGAGGAACAGGATACATCATGAGGGCTCACTCCCCCATCTTTATGGAAACATCAAATGTGTCCTTCCTGCTCAGTGTGTCGCTCTGGAAAACTAAATGTCTAAAATATAAATGAAACATTTCTATCCATTTTGTCAGGTTGATTCAAACCCGGCTCACAGAGAAATGCTGTGAGGAGTTGTCGTCAGTTCTCAACTCCAAGTCCTCCAGTCTGAGAGCCCTGGACCTGAGTAACAACGACCTGCAGGATTCAGGAGTGAAGCTGCTCTCTGCTGGACTGGGGAGTCCACACTGTAGACTGGACACTCTCAGGTCAGGGTTCCTCAACCTGGTCAACACATGACCATTTAAATCTGCTTCACATGCAGGTTCATGTCAGTCAAGAAACACCTAACCTGTTAGTTGTGATACCAACATTTAGCTCTTCCTTCTAGTCAGTGAATTACTTTCCATCAGGATATTTCTTTATTTCCTCTCCTCACTGCCTCTGTTGTAGAAACCTAGAAAACAGAAAGGACTTGATGCAAGAACTTTCAAACCAAATGAACCAAATGAAAACACAAAGCAGCTCATTGGTCAGCTGTTTGTATTGGAGACAGTTCAAGTTTCTGCTAGCAGCTGATCTCAGAGTGGTATACTAACAACATCTAACATGTATCTTGTCTTGTGTGTTTCCAGGCTGTCAGGCTGTCTGGTCTCAGAGGAAGGCTGTGCTTCTCTGGCCTCAGCTCTGAGCTCCAACCCCTCCCATCTGAGAGAGCTGGACCTGAGCTACAATCACCCAGGAGACTCAGGAGTGAAGCTGCTCTCTGCTGGACTGGAGGATCCACAATGGAGACTGAAGACTCTCAGGTATGGAGAGGCTTGCTGCAGGCAGAGGCAATGTCTTCTAGAGGGGTGGAGTTGGCAGCCATGATGTTCTCAGTCAGACTGTGAAGCTGGTTTATGTTTAATGGAGGATATGAGTGATGTTGTTGGAAATCCTTCATAGGAAGGTTATTAATGCCCCAAAAAGTCTTCAATATCAAAGAGGGAAAAAA